>JAZGTJ010015069.1:0-11186 GCA_036877575.1 Botia almorhae
AAAATTGGGAAAACATCTTAAGAGATTGTTAAAGATTTGAATGATTGTGGGCCAGTGTACGTACCCATGTGTGCTTAAGAGTGTGTTTTGTGTGTAATGTTGTGTGTTGCAGAGCGTGAAGGTGTTGGTATGGGTTCTGGGCCGCGTGTGCCCTTCCAGAGGGCTGTGTCTGTAGACAGTAAACCCATAAATGGGCCGGCCATGACGGGTAGACGGAGCGCCCCATCATCTCTTGTAAAACAGGAACACATCGACAACCAGATCAGCATGGGTCAGTCTCTGTCGATTTGTGTTGATATTTGTGTTTGGGGCCAAATTTTGCTCTATGGAACAGAATTGTTATAATAAAGTGGAAAAAATTATGTGGATTCTATTAACAGTGTTTCTCAGAAATTGCTTACTGTACCTTTAAATCTCTAATCTTTAACCTCTTGTTTCCAGGAGGTCCGAACAGGTCAGTGGGTATGAATCGGCCCTCTACAGCAGGCGCGGGTGACTGGGTAATGCCCAGCTCTGGCAGTCCCATCGGTTCTGTTGGTCACCCTGGCGTTGGTCGTCCAGGAATGGAGCAGAATTCTAAGAGCATGAAGGGTGGACCTCTGGTGAACAGATCTAATAGTCTTCCAGCTAACAGATCAATGCTGCAGCAGCAGTTAATGGACATGGGTGGGTGTTGCTTTAACTCAAACTAGCCGTTTGGGCAACTCGTCTACAGCACGTCTCTGCATTAGTGTTCAGATCAGATTTAAACTGCGTTGATGATGTTCGTGCAGGGCCTTATGATGTAGGAGTGGGTATGAATGCTTTCAGAGGACAAGCCCGTCCCCCACCGTCACCCTCATGGACAGACAGTGCGATGGGAATGGAAGGAACACAGAATACAAACAGGTACATCACATGAGGCTGTGATGCACCAGATACATTAGATGAACTTCTAAAAGTGTTCATCTAATGTTCATCTAAGTTTTTCTTGTTTGTTTCATGTCAGGCTTCCATTCGGTAACTCTCTGGATGATCTTCTGGTTCCTCCATCCACCACTGAAGCTCAGAGTGATGAACGAGCTCTTCTGGACCAGCTGGACTGTCTGCTCAACAACACTGATGTCATCGCTCTGGAGGAGATTGATCGAGCGCTCGGCATCCCAGATCTCGTCAGCCAGGTAAACAGACAGATCAGTTCTCAGAGCTCAGCACTCTTCTTACATCTTCTTACATCAGTCCCCCCACAGCAGATCAACACCATCTTTATCTCTTTAGGGTCACAGTACAGACCAGGTCCCTGCGACAGACCCCTTCTCTGCTCCCGGCCCTGGTCCTGACTCCACTATGGGTTTGGACCCCAAGGGCATGTATGGGCAGGGCTACCCAGGGCCCCCTTCCATGGGGATGCAGGGGGGATACGGTCCTGGTCCTAACTCTGGACCCGGTCCCATGCAGGGCCAGTCTGGTCCGGGCTTTAATCCCATGATGACTCAGCAGGGTGGTTTCCCTGGAATGGGTGGCATGCATCCGCGCGCTAACATGATCCGACCTCGCATGATGAATGCCTCCAAACCGCTGCGATTACAGCTGCAGCAGAGGCTGCAGGGACAGCAGGTGAATAACTTACATAATATAACAGTATGTTGCTGTGGACAACAGTTAAATGTAGTCTGACAGTCACTGTATAAAATACTCGACCACTCAACAATGCAATTAAAGCTGCAATCTGTGACCGTTTTAGTTACAAAAATGAACAAAAATTAATTAACCAAGTAGCAGGTTGACCAGAAAGCTAAGTTATGCATTAAACGTGATTTGTAATCATAACTTTGTAATCATAATCTTCTTACTGCTGCAGTTTTTGAACCAGAGCAGGCCGGGAATAAACATGAGGCCAGAAAACCCTGCAGGGAATCCAGGCATGAGGCCCAGCATGCAGCCAGGCATGGGCGCACAGGTATTTTTAGCTCATCATTTTTCATGCATTATGGTGTGTTTTTCCAGATATCTAAAGACGTGTGTGTATGTGTGTGTATGTGTGTGTGTGTGTGTGTGTGTGTGTGTGTGTGTGTGTGTGTGTGTGTGTGTGTGTGTGTGTGTGTGTGTGTGTGTGTGTGTGTGTGTGTGTGTGTGTGTGTGTGTGTGTGTGTGTGTGTGTGTGTGTGTGTGTCTCTCAGGCTGGTTATCTGAATGCTCAGATAATGGCTCAGCGCAGCAGAGAAATGATGAATCTACAGACAGAGGTGCTAACACACTTTCAGTATTTGTGTTCTGTTTATTCTTTTGTATCGTCACTGTGTTGTGTATAATTACTCTGTCCTCCATCATATCGTCTGTCTGTAATAGAAGGTGACTGATACACAAAACTTGTTTCTATAAAAATATAATGATACTAAGACATCATAGAGAGCAGATGTTTCAGACGGAACAATCATCTCGTCAAAACTCGCCACATTGGTTGAGGCTGTTAGAGAGCCGTGTCTGTTTTCTGATTGGCTAACACACTGAGGTCGTGGTCACTGATTCGTCGGTGTGTTGTGCTGCACTACAGATGAGAAGACAGAGGATGATGATGATGATGCAGCAGCAGCAGCAGGTGGCGCCCGGAGGCTTCAGTCCACCTCCTAATGTCACTGCCCCCACAGGAATGGACACGCCCATGGGAGGAGCCCCAATGAACCAGTCCAGTCAGCAGCCCTTTAACTACGCAGGCAACTACGGTAATCTACACAGCGAATGAGATTTCACCAGAACCATCATCTGTCAGCCGGTGATCAGAACGCAGTATTGATTAGCTTAGCTAGCTGCTATAACAATCCATGTTCCTGGAGGGCCACAGAGCGGCAGTGTTTAGCTCTGATCTACTCCATCACACCTGCCCTGATGTTTCTGTCAGTCTCAAAGATCTTGATGAGCTGCTTCAGGTGCTGGAGATCAACTGAACATCTGTGGAAATCTCTGATATATGAATTGCTTCTTTAGAAGTTGTGCTCTTGTGAATGTTTCATGTTGTGACTCCAGGTATGGGACTTCAGGGGGACCCTTCGTTTGTAGCAACAGGGAGCAGCCCTCCTAACAACATGATGTCAGGTCGAATGGGTGGTCCTCAGAATCCCATGATGCAACAGCACCCTCAGAGAAATCCCATGTACCAGTCAGCAGAGATGAAGGGCTGGGGACAGGCGCCCGTGCCCATGAATAAGTGAGTCATAAACACTCAGTGTACAGTTTGATGCTCTGTGAGTTCCTACATTCATGACAAATATGGAAATATCAGTCAGTTATCATGTCAACAATTATATCTGCTAGAGATAAATGACTTATCATTTAAGTCATTTATAAATGTATATAATGTATATAATGTCATATAAAATGTATCCAGTAATCACATACAAGTCAGTCATGAAGATTAAAATTCATTGGTTGAAATAATTCACTGACTCTGTCAAACAATAATGACACATTACAGCATAATTATTCTCATTATTACTGAGAAATAAAATAACTGTTTCATCTGTTTCCAGCTCATACCCACCACAGCAGCAGTATCACCAGCAGGGGGCGCCGGGGCAGTACGGGGGCATAATGATGAATGGGTCCATGCAAGGGGGTGTAAATGGCAGCGGTGCAGGACAGATGCCCCCCATGCAGGGGCAGATGCCCCCCATGCAGGGGCAGATGGGCATGAACGGCATGGGCATGGGACGCATGCCGATGGGACCCGACCAGGTACAGAGTGTGGTTTTTATTTACTGTCTTGTGATCTTCAGCTGTGTCTGTTTTAATTTCATGAGTTCGTTTAGAAAATCTCTCTGATGTGTTTAGTTTTGATGTTATAAAAGCAGTGCTACATTTATATAGCTGCATGTTACAGATGAAATGACACGCCCATTTATATTTAGTTCTACAGTTGTATGTTTATATTTGTGCTGTATACTTTTAATAGTACTTGTGTATTAAACATGTTTTCACAGAAGTACTGCTGAGGCAATGAGCCATCGCTGTGAAATGAACCCGCTGGAGTGTAACTCAGCCCAGTGAGGAAACCTCGGCCTCATAGAGGTGAACTCACAGGAAAGATCCAGTGGAACTTGACTATGAGACAGAAAACAGAAGGGAACGAGAGAGAGACCAGCAGCAGGTGCAGCAGACTCTCTCCTGTCCCTGGCTGTACTGCAGTACACGACATATCCACCAGAGGGTGCAGAAGAGCAGAGATGGTTATGGTACAACTTGACTGTGGGGGAGCACTTTACTTAAGGATAGTATGGAAAAGGATAGTTGCAATATATTTCTTGTTTTCTCTAGCCTTATAGAACGGTTATGTGCATACGGTCTGTTTGGAATTTCTTTTGCACCGTCTCGTTTTAAACGGTTGTAATTGTAAGCACCAGAACTGCATCATTGACGCATATCAAAGCAATAATTCTCCTGTTAAAGTGATGTGTCAACTAAAGCAAATGGTACTGCAGTATTACACACATTCTTGATCTTGTGTGTGAATAGATAGGGAACTGTAAATACTGTATGTTACAGCTGTATCATACATGCTTGTACTACATACATCTTTTGCACAGAGTTTGGGCCTCTGTCGGGTCCGTTTCATCTACAGTTTGGGTCAACTCAAGGTTTTGCATCTGTTTTAATTTTCATCAGAGGGAGAGAATATTTTATCCAGAACAGCCTCTTATTTTCTTTCTTTTAATGATGGCCGTCATTGTTTATATGGCACGTTTTCCAAATGTCTCATTCGACATCACAGAAATATTATGCAGTGACAATTTTTATGATGATTTATATTTTTTTTCCATTGTTCTTTTGACAGAAAAACAAACGGTGCCAGTTTTTAGATGATATGCAGTCATTATCTCAATATTGCTCTTAGGAAGGAAAATGACTCCCTTTCTCACTGTGTTGTTCTGTTGCTTCTTCAGAAATCTAGCTTTCAGAGTCATGCACAATCCAAAGATATTTCTTTCAGTCGTTTTTCAGTTTCTCAAGGTTGACTACAGAACAGTATCCATTTGTTTGTTTGTTTTTGTGCAAAATGGCAGAGAGTAAAAGGTACATATCATATGAACATAGTACTGCATTTTATGATTTTGTACTATATACTGTATACATACAAAACCAAGTATACCTGCTTATGTTTGAGGCCAGTGAATATTTTAGCAGTGTTTTCTCTGTCCTGCGGTTTATTCCCCCTTCGGTTTGAGTTTTATAAGCATTTGATGGTTATAAATAATCTACAGAACTGCCAAGATGAACTAACAGAGACCTGTAACGTTTAATAAGTTCCTTAAATCACTATTTTAAAGTTCCTAGGATGTGCTTTTTAAAAGTAAGTTTGGTGAGGGCCGGTGCAGTAGTCACACCTGTGCTTACTCTGATCATAAGAGCATGTACGAATTCATTCTGGAAAGCAAAACTTCTGTGGATCTTTGCACTGAAGTAATGCTGTGCTTTCTGTTAGTCTTCACCATCAGTGGCTTATAATGTTGATTTAAAGGAACCGTTATTGGAACAAAACACAGTGGAAAGCTAATAAGTCAGATTTTCCAGGAAAGAAACATTATCACTTGTGTTAATTTCGCCAAATTACTGTAGATTGTGACCAAGCTATATTTTAAAATGAACATTCTGTAAGATTGTGGTTATTCTGGGCTGTTCTCAGAACTAGTTAACCGAGGGGTGTGAACATGGAGAATTTTACAAGATGTAAATGACACGTAATTATTTTGCTTGATGTTGATATTGTTGTAAATAAAAGTTCTATTTAAACGTGACGGTCTTTTGTCTGTGCATCGTGTTACCACACGGGGGCGCCACAGACCGAAATATTCCACTTGAGCGCTGCGAATCATTCATCCTTACCCTAAAAAGAAACTTTTTAGATTTATCCTTATTATCCCATCACGTTTGTCTAAGAGAAATTGTAATACTTTTACACGTACAAATCCCTCAACCTTGTCGCAAATATAATATTGCTGTAGACTACTTTGTATTCTTCACCTTTAAAGTATTGGATGATTTAAAAGCACGCGTGTTGTTTTTAATTCTCTCGCTGAGCTCGTGTGACGCTCTTATGGGGACACGGCCTGTAGATGTTGGCTGCAGCACACGCCGCTTTGTTTATATGCGCAGAGTTCTTGTTAAAAGAAGGTTTCGCTGCAGTGTGTGGGAAACTACCGAGGGAGTGTGAGTTCTTTGGCCGTGTTCCCGGCCCATCTGCAGCCCGGGCTCGCGGATCACTGTTTGTTAATGTTTCAATCAGCTGTGTGCGGAGGAATGTGAGCGCTTGAAGTCCCGCAGGTGTGCGGCGGCGCCGCTCTGTCTGCGCGCTCCCGCCTCTGGCGCACACAGGTCACACAAACACCCGCAGCTGCGCGCGCCGCACCGCAGGGAGAAATGAGAAAAACAGCAACAGAGAGACGGAATAAATCTTGCAACGATCTGCCTTCTTCTCGGAAAGGGTTTAACCCTCCCCTTGCCCGCCGTTTAATACTGGGATGCATAAACATGAGTGCAAACTTTCAAAAGATTGTAGAAATAGCATTAGTTACTTTGTGGAAGGTAAATAACGAATGCTGACGAAATCTTTAACCAGTTAAAGATGACTGGATTACCTAAACGTGTTAATGGTTTTGTTTACATTTGGTTTTGTCTCCTCCAGCCAATGCACATTTAAACAAGACAGCTTGGCCATTTGTTTTCCGTCAATTGCTAATTGCAGTTGTTTTAAAACATCTTCAGATATAATGTATCTATAGACATACTGGACGTTGTTCTGTTTGTAATCATTTGTTGGACGCGTTTATATTTCAGAAAAAGTTCAACTAAACTCTAAATTACAAACTGAACACGTGCCACACACACACACACACACACACACACACACACACACACACACACTGACGGGGCCAGTCGAACGTCGTTTCATTTTCTTGTTTTAATTAAGAAAATTCAATATACATTGTAAAAAACACAATAAAGCGTTCACATCGTGTCATTGTAATATACAATACATTATTTCGCTCAGTAATATGAGAAACCACCTTTATAACAAAATGTAAGAGTTTTCTAAAGTTATGAAAACATTGACGTAACGTTGACCAGACGTGAAACGCACAAAGCTGTGCACACGTTCATCAGTCTGTGTTCTGCATCTCTGGGGGGACACGGCTTAGTTCTCTGCATGTCCAGTTTTCTGTAACTCCTTAGAAGTTTCTCCTCCACAGCAGGAGATGAAACTGTCCCAGCAGAGCTCACGGCGTCGCGGCGGTTCTGCTCCATCACGCCCCGGTCGTTCTCCAGCATGTTTTTCATCATCGCTCGATCAGAACGCTGGAAGTTCTCAGCGGCACATGATTCGCTCATCCGCGCATCCGTTCTGCAGGAAGAAGAAACATCAGACATGCGGCTGACATGTGCGTGTGAGCCGAACTCAAACCAGACACCGATGTTGGACATTTACCTCCACGGAGATGCTGACCAGCTCCGCGTTCAGGGCCGTCAGAGGAGTCCGGGCGGCGGGGTTCTGCTGTTCCGCACCAGGCTCGTCCAACTCCACCTGTAGGTCCCAGATGTAATCAATGACGTGCTGCAGGATCTCCACCTTGCTCGCCTTTGTGTCGGTCGCTAGTGTGGGCACCAGTTCCTTCAGTTTGCTGTAGCAGCTGTTCATGTCCTGAAGAATCATGGTCATCTGCTCGTCCAGGAGCGGGATCTTATATTTGGAGATGGTCAGACTCTGGTCGGACAGACATCGGACGACGTCTTCAGCTCCGACCTTGCTCTTCAGCGCGCAGGTAGGTCCGACAACTTTCATGTCGTCTGTATTTGTCGTATCAATGAGAAATATAAAAATAAAGGCTCGTACTCCTTCAGGATCTCGAGTCGCAGAATGTGTGATGACAGTTGAGCACATGCTCCGAGCCGAGCGGTTCTGTTTATATGAGATGTGGATCTTGTGGGCGTGGACCAAACGCAGGATTTAACCAATAGAACTTCAGCACCGACCTTCACTGAACCCGGTGAAGCGGACAGGCGGGTGGACGTGTCGAGAATCAACAGATTTGACTTAAAAATTAAACAAGACAACATTAATGTAAAGAGTCACACAGTCACATTGCTGTTGCACAATCTAAATATTTGCATGACCCGTACCAAAATGAACCGTAGTTTTACTGCAGTTTACACCAAAAACATGGTTACTATAGTTAAATCATGGTAACCACAAACTAATCGTGGCTTTGTGATTTTAGTAAAACCGTGGTTATATAAATGTGAATCAAAGCGCCTCTTACGACACGTTCACTTATTTATTTGAATCTAATAGAATCGTGTTGCAACAGGACAGATAATTCAACATGTTTGAATACACGACATAGCATAAAAGTGTAAAAACTATATTTGTGTGTGTTTCATCACAGTATATTGTTTGTATTGTGAGTTGTGTTATATTGTTGTGTTTCATCACAGTATATTGTTGGTATTGTGAGTTGTGTTATATTGTTGTGTTTCATCACAGTATATTGTTTGTATTGTGAGTTGTGTTATATTGTTGTGTTTCATCACAGTATATTGTTTGTATTGTGAGTTGTGTTATATATCAGTTGTTTGTGTCGTATGTGGTTTCTGTGCAGGTGTGTTTACTTGCACAAACTCTCGCATTCCTTCACACGTACTTTCTGCTCCGATTCTTTCCCAGATCGTCCAAACAAACCCGAGCAGACTGCCGGGCGCCAGCGCCGTGACGTCACCCATTCATTCGAGCCCGGCGCCGAGCGGGCGGTCACCATAGCAACAACAAACAGCGGGCGCGCGTCCCCAGTTCACGTGCGCGCGTCCCCAGTTCACGTGCGCGCGTCCCCAGTTCACGTGCGCGGCGCGGCTCGGCTCGGCTCGGGATGCTGAGAACAGAGCGACCGGCGTTCGTTCATCACGATCACCGCCACCGTGAAGACTCACGTAAACAGAGAGAGACACGAAGAGAAAAATAAAGTGTTGAGCATCAAGTGTTTTTAGGAGATTTTAGGGAGCGTTTTGATTTTGTTGACATTTTTGGCATTTAATATACTCAATAATATACTCAATATTTTCTTCTTCAAGAAAATGACAATGAAAATTTTAATGTTTAATGCAACATCGAAATAAGCAAACATATTATATTTACTTTATTTACAGTATATTTTACTGTCTAATAAAGGCTGATTGTAATGTAATCACAATAATGTAATTATGTAATGCCATCACTGAGTTTTATAATGTATTGACTAGGATCAGCCCTATTCCTCTGCCTGCAACCTCTGCGTGTATCTTTGACTCTCATGGGAAGAGATAACTGTCCTCCAGGGATTCACATCCTGTCTGAAGTCATGTGATCACTGCTGTGTTGTGTGCTGTCAGCTGTCATCCAGTCACAGCATTACAGTGACACAGAGCAGCAGATACAGACAGGAAGTGTTTCATGTAATAATAATCCAGTTAGCCTGTGAGTCGTGGTGAGGTAAATGTATTGATCAACTAAATGCATTTGGAGTCTTGAACTCTTCTCATGTGTTTTATGCTTTTCTACTTTGTGTTAAAACATAGTATGATGATAAACAATTTTGCATATATGGTTCATTAAGTTTATATACTGATCCACCCCATGATGTCTATATATTGATGGCCCTGACCTATGCCACTCCTGTCTCGTCCTCTGCTAGCAGACTGTGAACGCTGGTCTCCTGATCCTCCAGCTCCACACACACCCTCCGCCCGACACCCCCCCCCCCACACACACACACTATGAAAGTGTTTTAATGGCTTCTAATTAGCTCTCCATCTGCTGATGACAGAGCACCAGCGGCACGCTGAAGCCCCATTCAGAGAGGGCCATTGTGCCCTGAGATCATTTCCACTCCACTGGAGAATGCCTGGAGAGGACGTGGACTTCTGAGAAAGGATGTGACGGGAGAACCGGGCTATAAAGAGAGAGGTGACATGCTCTGGATCCTGGGAGAAGCTAAGGGTGGGGCGGGGTGAGGGACTCAGAGAAGGTCGAAACACAATGATCAACAGTGTTGCGGCCTGTTGCTGATTTTATACCATCAGAGCCCTGGATGACCCCACACCATGACCCCCCCGTACACACAAACACATTTTGTTTCTGTGTTCTTGTTCTGCTCACTGGCATCTCTCCTTCTTCGAGTTAATATTTCACAGTGTCACCCTCAGGGAACAGATTGTTTTTGTGCTGTTAGAGGGGTGATAAATGCAACCAGACAGCACCACATGAACATCCTCAAACAGTTACTGAGTAGCATTAAAAGTGACGGGCAGTGGTCACATACCATCTGCATGTTTATACAGCGCATACAAAGTGGATGTTTAGATCCCATTTACACCCAGTATTAAGATCCAGCTGGGGAAATTTCATTACCAGTGGACAGTGTACAGGTGTAAACAATGTTTAAAACATTTTTCTTTAAAACACACTGATCACACTTAATGAACGGATGTAGGTGTAAACAGGGCCTCAGACATCCTGCGTACAAACAATCAAACCCTTGTTTTGCACAACCTCTTAACGCCACGTTATTTCACCACTTAATTATTTAATGTGCACAGAAGAGTCTAAACTGCCCCAGGTGGGCAGGAGTCTGTTGTTAAAGATTGTAGAGTCTCTCCCAGCCTTGACAAAAGAACAAAAAATGAATGATGTTCCCTCACTCTCTTCTAATTTACATCACACAGCCTTTGAGTGAACAGGGATCCAGAGGATGTGTGTGTGTGTGTGTTTACAGGAGACCAGCTGCAGTATAATGGCTGAGTTTTGGAGGGAAGGGTCTGACTACCGGGCAGCTGTCACCAGCAGCGGGGGAGAGAGACAGAGGTCATTCAACCAGCGACCCACTGGAGCGCTTCTGCCTGTTCTGTTTCAAACTAGCGGCTCATTTATTCTTACTGTAAGAACAGGCATGTTTTGGTTCCGCTAAAAATGATAATGAAATTGTGTTTGTTCTGCAAACACTTGACCTCGGCTGGTTAAAGTGTGTTTTATTATTATTGCTGAGAATCAATTATGAATGTTGTTTGAGCTCTATTAACAATTAGATGTGAAGTCACCCGTAACTAATTCATTTTAAACTGATTCTTCTCAGAGTATAAACTGTAATTCCAGGTGTCACACGCACATACTCTCTCTCTCTCTCTCTCTC
>JAZGTJ010015071.1:0-13627 GCA_036877575.1 Botia almorhae
CTGTAAAAGTGAGTGCCAGCAGGAAATTTTCAGGATGTGAGATTAAAAACTTGGTCAATCTGTTCTTGGCTTCTTGTACAGGAGTGAGAAAGAAATTCTGATGAATGAGTTTTCGATTTTCTGTGAAAATGTAGCCTGCACAGCTAAACATTTTGCTTTCATTTCTAAATGACAATGAAGGATAGATGTATTAGGAATTCTGTCATGATTTATTCATTCTCACGCCTGCAAGACTTTCCTCTGTGCAACACAAAATAAAATATTTTGAGAAACATCCACAATGCTCATTATTAAACAGTGAATGAAAGCATGACCAAACCTGACAGGGTACAAATAGGACAAAAGATACTATAACATAAATAAGTAACACTTTACAATCAAGTTCCATTTGTTAGCTTACAATAGTTAACATGTACTAACAACATTTACAAATCTTAGTTGATGTTAATTTCAACATTTAATGATACATTTTTAAAATCGAAGGTTGTATCTGTTAACATCAGCTGTTTGATCAGCTAGATTTGTTGTACCTTGTTAGTTCATGTTAGCTAATGCATTAAAGCTGCAATCTGTAACTTTTTGGGTTCAAAGTGAACAAAAATCAGGGATGAGTTATCGGGGGATAGCAGTTTGATTTCCTGGTAAATGTCATTAAGGCATCATTTGACTTACATATGTAAAGAAAAGAACGTAAAGTAACCTGCAATTTTACAGTTTAGTTTCTGACAGAGATGGCGGTAGAGAGGTGAAAGGATTGCAGCCTTAACTAATGTTTTGGAATGGAATCCTAATATACAGTGTTACCCATTATTGTTATTATTGAACCCCAGGTCACAATATGGTTTTCTTGTATGGAAAGCTTAGACAATGTTTACGGCTTGGAAGGAGTGTGAGTAAATTATGACTGTTTCTTGAGCAAACAGTAATGTACTGTTCTGTATAGTAATGTGTGACTTGGTACCGTTGGATGTTAGCATAAGAGCCATATAGAGCTGGTTGAGAGTGTGAGCTGTCAGGATCAAGGCCGGCGCATGATGTGTCTGGAACCCAAACAACACTTTCTCTTCAGATTTGGTGACTTCAGCATTGTGGAATCCAGCTGGAGATCGTCTAGCTTCCTCGTTCAGTATTCCGGAAAATGGCTCCTGGAGAGTGTACAGAACGGAGGATCCGCTTTCAAAGGACGCTGCCAGAGCTGTGATGTGATGGACGCAGAGAGACAAAGCATTCTCGTGAAACCGAGCTGTTGCGTTATGGAGAACATCATAATCTCCATGCAAATTCAGGCAGAGTGAATAAACTCTACATCTCATCTGTCATTATTAGAGCCATAGAAAACAACAACATTAGCATTGTTTCCTCCCCACCACAGCTGAGACCGTGGTCTCACTGATTCCTTCTGTCTCTTCTCATTTTCTGGTCATCTATTCTAGTTAGTGGTAAGCAGCCATGGCATGAGCGGGACCCACTGTGACACGGTATTATAAAGAAACCAAGCCATTACATAAGTAATTTGACTGACAGGCTGTTGTGCGGGTTCGAGGAGCTGTAATTAAATTCCATTTGTCAGTTAAAGCGTTTTTGCCGAGGCCCGTCAATCCGGCCTCAAGGAATTCGTCATCAAGGACGTGCCGTCAGCCTCTGGAGGTCGCTGCTTTAGATCTAACAGGAAATGACTTTGAAAAGTCGTGTAAGGTGGAAGCTATTGGGTAGTTTCTATGGAATATATACAGGTTTGACTTTAATATCTGTTGTGTACATTCTTGGTCACGGTTTTCCCTAAAGTTTGCCACTAACTCACTCCCTATCTAACAGCTTGCACTGAGCCTCATCTTAAACGAACATTAAATATTAAAACTCCTACAGAGTAAACCCAATAAAAACACATCCAGTGTCAACATTATGGCATGTAACAACAGGAATCTGAGGTGTGCTCCGGTTTAGAGGCCCGTTTAAGTGGCTATTTCATTCATTTATTAGTAGCTATTTCAATATATTTTGGAGCTTATAAATGTTTATTGCTCACAAAGATCTCGCAAAACCAGCTGCTCCTCTACCTCTGTGAACACGTTCAAAACCTGTCTTAAGACATATTTGTTTGAGAAGACCTTTGCTGCTTTGTAAAGACCATACGTTTTGGATTAGATATTTCTTTTCTGTTTTCTGTATTTTATTGTATTGAAAGATTATGTCTATTGACTGTAGTCAGATGTGCTACCTTGTGGCTGTGCCCCAGATGTAATTAACATAAAGGTGTGAACCAAATGGCCCGTACAATAAAAATGATCAATGTCCAGGATGGCTCATATTTCCCGCTGTCTGTCTTTTGTTTGAAGGCCATTTGTTCCAAGGTATAAGGTTTTTTCACACAGACAGTGTCTTGGGTTAGGAATCTAGAAGGCTGGCACATCAACATCAGCCCAAAAAAACTATGCTATACCTACGCCTTCAATAACTCTTATCCCAACATGCACATGGTCCTGCTGACTTTTCGAATCATTCAAGTACATTGGCGAGCCATCCAACGACTGCTCAGCCAAATATAAGAAAATCTAACAGTACCGTATACTTTTGAAATTGTACAGCAGTTTGATTTTATTTAAATATGTTTCGATTTTTATATTCAGCTTTCCTTGATTGGTGTGGTAATCTTACCTGTTCTGCAGTGTGGCCCGTCGAAGGCCGTCTGCGTGCAGTCGCAGCTGTACCTGCTCCTCTCCTCCACACATCTGCCTCCATTATGGCAGATGCTGTCACTGCTGCAGTGACCCGGGCAGCCTGAATTTACCCCAGGGGTGGTCTTTGCTCGCTCATAAAGGTCAAGAGTAACGCCGTTAATGGTGAGAGCTCGTAAGCAACCCAGAAAGCCTCTCTGTCTGGAGGCTGTTCCTCCTGATGGGGAGATTACAATGTTAACCCAATTTATAAAGACAACCCAGCTAACAGGGAATGTTCTCAGAACGTCAGGTAATGTTTTCTCAAAGTAATCAAAAAATGTTGTTGCAGGAACATTAGTAGAATGTTTTTTAACATTGTATAATATATATCAAAACGTTAATTCTAAGAAGAATTATCAATCTAAAATTGTAACTTAATCTATAAAAGGACTTCTCAGAAAACTCAGGTCTCACTAGGGATATAATTAACAGAAAACGTAACTTTTAACACATCACATTTGCCACATTTGATACATTTAACTCTTATAGTGTGTAATGCAAAAGAAATTAAATAAAATAAAATGTTTTTTTTTTATTGCCACGTACGTCAATTTGCTGATTTCCGTTCATAACAATTACATTTGCCTAAATGTAGCTTTAATTGACTTGCTTCTGCTGTGCTGTAGGAGCCGTGCATTTTCTGAGAAATGCATAATTTGGCTTCCTTCCTGTAATTACTGTTCTCCATTAATCTGTTCTCCAGCCCCTTTAAACTGTGACATTTTCCCTCTTTAAAAATAATAATTTCATGTTTCTGACATCATATCAAAGGAAGTGACATCATAACATGTTTTTGGCCATAAGTTTCAAGCAACGTCTATCATTAGCAGTATTTCATTATATAAACACACTGGTCTAGTCATGCCTGACACTTCCTGCTTAAAAGCACAACAATACTAAATATAAATTGTGTTTTTTTGCAATGAAGTTTGCTAGTGAAGGCAGCTTTAGACATGTAGACATTTTTACTCTGTAGATCTTTAACCCAGAAACCTTGACTCATGCCACGGAACTAATGAAGAGTTCGTACCCACGAAGAGCTGACTGCTGAGCTGAAGCCGGTACGGTCTGTCAGGTGGTGCTTCATTCAGCTCCAACGGCAGCGAGTTGACCTGAAGAGAAGCTTCCCTCACGTTTCGTTCCACACGTACATAATGCCACTGACGATCGTTTAGAACTGCAGGTGAGCGAACAGTGAGACTTACTGGTCCATCCCCTAGGTCAAAGGTGAAGTTCACAGTGGAGGGAGCTAAGCATGAGAAAAAAAAGGTGTGATGTGATATTTTGTGGTTTGAACAAACATTAAACAGTTCACTCATAGTACATCTCTTTAAAATCAGAATTGCACAAAAGCACTGCTCTTTTGACGAGAAAACCTCTTTTCTTCAGATCATTGCATTTTCTTTGCATTTTCATTCTATAATGAACCAACCTGCTTGGGGCGACAATATCTCTACAATTCCATATGTTTCATTGAAGTGAACTAGCAGGAAAGTTTGACCAGCAATATCTGATCATTAACTGTAATCAGACACTCACAACTGAGTTCCAGTCTAATGAAGTCTCGGATTCCTAGATTTTCCAGGAAGACCCCTGAGAGCGCACTGGTTTTGAAAAACAGTGAGATATCCACGCTCAGTTCAGCTTGCAGTGTAGGGAAGTGCAAATACGACGACTCCTGGTAAAAAGACGCAGAGTTCCAGAAGAAACCTGTAGCACAGGGACAGTCGAGTAAAGCACACGGTGTGTTGAAAAGTGAATCGTGCACTGAATGTTGAAAAAGACAAGCCCATCTCTCCGGTATTTTGAAATATGAAAATGAATTCAGCAGAGAGCTGTACTACCCCCCCATGCCCCTTTTCAATTTGGTAAACAAAACACCCACGGTCGCCATAGCAACGCAGTGGTCCAATTTGGAGCACGGCCTGCGAGCTTGTCCTGTTCGTGTCTCCGATGGCGATCTCACTGAGGGGTAAATGGTCTTTGTAAGACAGTACGCCGGTATCATTTGCCCTGTAGAGAAATAAAATGGGAAAATGTGCGAGAGAGGTAATGAGCAAACGGGCAGAATGTTCTGGTTAAAAGAAGCAGCTGAGAGAATCTTTTTAATCTGTCTCTGAGGTAAACGACTGCCGAGGAGTGTGCATGCTTCACTTGTTGCTCGGAAAAATGGTAATTCTTGCCCTATGGCGAATATTAAGCTGTGTGGAAGTGTCTTGTTCGCTATAACAGCTAGACTCTCAGCTTCAAACAGTTTTAAACTGCTATTCAGAATGTCTTTTAATTGACTAAAAACCCTTCATCTGTCTTATTACCTTGCAAAAGTTAAAAAAAACTGAAATGACTGTGAACAACATTGATTTACCAGGTGTCTTGGTCTGCATCGCAGTTGCAGAAATAATTCATGTCTCTGCAGTTGCCGTCCAAGCTACAGGAACACTGCTGGACCCCGGGCAAAAACCCCCCCCAGTATGTTCTCTTCACACCGTCTCGATCCAGCCACCAAGACAGAGGCGTTCCATCTGAAAAATGAATCAAATGCCCTTTTGTTGCTTTTCGGAAATAAATAATTATGCAAATAGTGACAGCACAGTTTGGAGTGTAATGTAATTCAGTCATGCGTGACGACATCTGCTCTCCTGTCCCTGCTGATCCGTAATGAGTTCAGAGGCTCCTGTCAGTCAAGTAGCCGTTATAGTACAGCTTCAGTCTGCGTGACTAGGCATCTGCTCTCTCTGCAGTGTAGCGATCCGGCCGAGAGTTAAGCCCCTGACAAATGGCAATCTGATATGCAAGATGTCTGGTGCTGGAGGTTCGCCGTTTGAGTGGATTTTATGAAATGTTTGTGTGGATTTTACGAAATGTTTGTGTGGAATGATCAAAGGTTGATCGTTTGCTCGAGGGCTTTGTTGGGCAAATGAAAACGATGCTGATTTCTAGAAAGTGTGCCAAGAGTTTGAGGGATAAGTTCATTTTAAACCAGGAGAAAAGCATATCAACACGCCAAATGTGAAGTTATTAAAGATTGGTTTTTAAAAAACATGCAAAAAAAAGACACATTGAATAATTTTAGCTCCTAATCTTTTCCTAAGTTCCATGCATTTGATTTCGCTCATCATGAATGCTCTCATCATGTCCCATAACCATCTCTGCACCATATGTTACGTTCTAACCAGTTTTTCAGTGACCATTGCTGCACATTGTTGTCATGTCACACTTCAGCCCCTTTAATATCTGTAATAACAACCTACTGTGAGCTAGTTTTTGGTTCCTTTGGAACATATCAGCCAATCGTAGAGGACTGGAATTCACAAGGTAACATAAATCACAGTTTTTAAGTACGACAACAATACATCTTACAGACACAACAATAAGATCAACTTTCTTAAATCCAATGTGGAGTTTTAGGAAAGATAGACAAACCCCAGGTGTCAAAAAGCCGTGACTTCCTGCAGCGGTAGACCACTTTCTGCTGACAGTGTTCTGAGGAGGTCACCAGTGAACGGAGATGGTACTGCGATACAGTGTAGTTAAAGATGAGAACGAAAGGGCTGCGTGGAGTGGATCCTTGGATGTCTATGGGCCTTGTGTGATCATGACCCACCACTGTCCAGACTTTGTCATCTGTGCAAGAAACACACACACAAACACACGAGGATATGTGAAAAACTAGAATCCAGTACCAACTTAAATCCCCATTGACTCCTATCGTCCGTCATCAACCCTTTCAAGCCTGCACTACATCCACCGTATGTGCCTGCGAATGAAAATGAGAGATTAACCACATGGTCGTAAGCAAGTACCTGATGAATATTAAGAAGCGAACAGAAGGTCGTTCGTTCGGGAGATTGTGAAATGATGAGAGAAAGGCAGTCTGCGCCAACACCTCTCGCTAGGCAAATTGAAATTCCCACGCGTGATGTCCAAAGGTGCCTGTTTGCGGTGTCTCGCAGAATTAGCATAGCTAATAGCTTCAGTAATTGAGGTCAGTTTCAAACGATCTTTTTGCCAGCGCTCGTTGGTGTTGCCTGAGAGAGAATGTCTATTTGTATTTGCGTGCTTCTAATGCATGCAGGATGGCGAAAAGAACTTTGAAAAATGGCTAAAGTTCAATTAAATCTAACTTTGTAAAATAAAGCCTGCTTAGCCGTGCCAACATGCGGCGAGTGGTTGCAGCGTACGACGGCTTCCTCTGTGCTTGCTTTTCTAAACTCTGCTTGCTGCTCCAATAACCTCCAAGCCAAAGCTCACTGCCTACGAAACGAAGAAAAATGGAGCTATTAGTCTCGGCTAGTATGCACTGGCAGTCTCTGCAGGCTGACGTGCTCCCTGAATTTTTTCTGCCGTCACCTGCAACTCCTCCCTGCTGTTGACATAATGGGGCCTGAATTTCCCTGCATGATGATATAATGTATTACAGTCTCATCGGCAAGACGAATCAAGCCGGCATTTGATGCGGACAGTGGAGAGAAGTGTCAGAGGCTAAAAACCAAGACGGGTAACTGGTGATGAATCCTGACAGGAGATGTGAGAAAGCACATTGTTGTCAGTAGTGAAGGATGCATCTGCTTTCTCCTGCTCGTGTTGGTGAGATGGTTATATCATGTTATGGTTATATCAGAACTGGTTAAAGGCAGGCTAGGCGATTTTGTTTCCATAACATTTTGTGATATGCTAGTTAAAAGCCTCTTCACATTCTGATAGCAATCACTAAATGGTCTAAATATATTTCTATAAACATATATACTGTTGAAGGTGCAGGACCATAAAAAGTTGCATCATTGCAAAGTCCAATCATTGCATTCGGTCCAAATGCAATAACAGGCTGTCCTACTTGCTTGTCAAACTATGCATGCATTCATTTGTTACAGGAAGCGTGGCTCTGGAAGGCACTCTAATCTCATGCTTTCAAAGCTAGGTTGCTATCGATAGTCTCTCTGAAATTGCCTACCCTACCTTTAAGACAAGTTCACCATTCAAATGTATGCAATATAGCATACATAAAAATCTGTGTTTAGAAGGTAAATTAAAGGCTACCAATAGCAAGCTAGCTTTGAAAGCATAAGATCCTGCGATCCCTATAAAGTGCTCTTCAAAGCCATGTCGCCTAAAAGTATGTGAATGTATGCAAATACATAGTTTATCAGGCAAATATGAGATCCTATAATTGCATTCGGACAAAATGCAAAAATTGGATGAAGATTTTATGGTTTAAGATTCCATGATTTTTAGGACTGTCTTAAAAGACAGCTGCCTATGTAGACAACTCTCTAGGTTTTAAAACAGAGTTGTACTCCTACATTAGCACAAAAACATCCAAACTACAGCAACAGCACACCATCTAGTTGAAATCTTGGTAGCACTTATCAGCTGCTTTGCTGGACCCAGTCTAGCTGAATCAGGCATGTTTGTGTGGGACTTGAGCAAAACAATCTGCCTCACCAGAGGCTCCGGGGGAGGAAGGTTGGCCAACCCTGATCCAACCTGCTGAACTAGACAGCCTCAGGAGAACATGCTGAACTCACTTAATGAGATGTGTGATTTCTCCTGGCGTTCCCCCACACACGCTGAGGTCACACCTGTTCATGCACCCAATCAAGTTTGTTAAAGAGAACTGCTGGTCTGTTGGATTCATCATTCAATAATGGGAAATATGATGAACGTTAGTGTCCACAAATGTGCATAGCTGACTGTGCATAACTGAGTAACATGCAGTTTAATCTACTGCCAGTTTACCTGCCACACTGCAGTTGACTTGAGCATGCTCCAGTGGGCCGCTTCCATCAAGGTCGATTGTAAACACACCCGACTGACTTCCTGTTTTCCTGAATGCCTCGCAGGATCGCTCATATATCGCTGAAAACAATGAAGAATAGTACAAATAAATAGTAACTCAGTTTTGCGTTGTTGTGCAATGACGCAGTCACACTAGACTTTATTCCATTGACTTCCATTCATAAACATTCAAATACGGTGGACCAGAAACACAAGTTTATGTAAAAAAATTTCAATGCATTCCAAAGCTTGGTGAACTCTGATCTGCGAATTTGCATCACACGGAGACATGTAACCAACAGAAAATCAGATGAAGGAAACACTGACAATCACATTTGTTACAATTCTATACAGGTCTTTGTAGAATTTTTGTCTAGTGTGACCGCAGCATAATTCCATTAAATTCAATTTAATTGGCTAGTCAAATTAAGAGTGCTGATATTTAGTAAAGCAGCACTAAGATGTTTGTACGATTCTGCTTGTTAGGTACAGTGTGCTAACATTTTGGAACAACAACACAGCTTGGTACCCTTAATGGCCAGTGGGTGGTAAAAACATGAAAGCGATGACAAAACGTCTTCAAAAGTTTAAGTACCTCAAAAGTTTTGTGTGCAATCAAGCAAGACTAACATTATCTGTGTTCGCAGATGCTATTTAGCTATACTGGTCATACAGAAATCCATGCCTTGTTAAGAATAGCTGCTTTTTCCTAACAAATCAATTAAAAAAAAGAAAATCCTCAAATTTGCAAACAAGTCTCCCTCTTTATTAAGTTAAAACTAATTTCCCAACAATAACATAACCAAAGACAATGTTTCAAACAGTTCAACCATTTGTTTAGCAAACAGACGTAATTAGTGTTTATGTGGGAGCGGTTCATCATTACAGTAGTTCTCTCTACGGCGCAGGGAGCTAATTTGTTGCACGTGTTGTTTCGCTGATGGTGTATCAAACAGCAGGAGTTGAGAAAGAAAAGATCTGCTTTTTTTGCCTCCCTCTTGGTCTTTTAATTCAATGAGACTAACAGATGGGCTTCGTCGTGCTTTGCTCTTCACCAAAGAACACGTACAGTCGTAAGCGTGATGAAACGGTGCATGTGGTGACAGATTACAACATATTGATCCAACAAATTTGATTACAGCAAGAAACTGTAAAAACAGATCTGCCGACGATAATTACAGCTTAATCAAACATTCTCATACGACACAGATGCCAGCGTTAAACAGATAAATTGGTGAATAAACAGTAGCAAGTAATACTTGAAGAATAGTGATGTTCATCATTTAGGTGATGAATTATGGACGACATAATTAATAACAAGGATAATGAAATTATAATAAAATGAAAATAAAAAATATTTTTTTAAAGATAAACAGTGGTTACTTCAATAAGCACCTTTATTAAAAGATGCTTTAGTTAAAGAAAATGAATAAAAACGTTGAATAAAATTACAACAATAACTGATAATGACTGTGGAAAGGAAACATATGGTAAAGACCTATGAACCGAAACTCACTGACACGTAAATTTAGACATGTAAAAGTCATGTGAATGTCAAGCTCACTGCTGACTCGTACAGCAGGACTGAGGCTGTTTGGGATCTCTGTATAACTCACAGTTGTGGCAGGTGGCTCCCGTGTATCCTGTTCCAGAACAGTCACAGTAAAACTGATCCCATGACTGGACGCATTGACCGCCATGTTCACATAGATTGGGCAAACACCTGTTGGGATGAACATGTTTATTTGCAGAGATCATTGCTGTTTTTACAGTAATAGTGCTGCAAGCTGAAGCAAGCACACGTATTATTACTGTTCCT
This sequence comes from Botia almorhae, assembly GCA_036877575.1. Lineage (NCBI taxonomy): Eukaryota > Metazoa > Chordata > Actinopteri > Cypriniformes > Botiidae > Botia > Botia almorhae. Next base: position 10,312 of record JAZGTJ010015071.1, read on the forward strand.
CCAAAGTGCTAGAGGTTTGTTTATTATATAATTCTTCCCGCACAGTTTGCGCTACAAACATAAATTAAACTTTAAATCATGTGGCCTGCTGAGGTGAGGCCTGCAGTCATTTTTCTAAGAAACATTCCTGCCATGTGCAGGGGGGATCCGAGTCATATTTAAAGATATTTTACCCCTTCCCATATTTTTTTTTACTTAGGCTGCTAAAAAACCAGCTGAACACCATAGTAACTGCATAGCAAGACTCAAACAATAACTTAATAGTTGACATTAAACAAGAACAACACTGACCTGTCTTGAATATTGCAAACATCAAAGCTTATCTGACTGAAGTTGCCTGGGCGTTCCTGCAGAATTTGGAGGAAACTGACTGGATGGTTGTTGATGAAAAGCAGGCGAAAGCAGCCCTGGTACCCTCTGCCGGGGTTCTCACAAACGGAACTGCTCTGGGACAATGGGCAGCCTAGAATGATGGGAGATCTAAGTTACTGTCTTTTTAAATCGAAAACAACAAGCACAACTAATACCGAGTTGCTCAAAGACAAATCTCTGTTCTGAAGAATTCTGCCAAAGCAGCTTATAATATCTCAGCAGGAACGCATTGTCTCAAAAGAAAGCAAAATGGGAGATTTAGAAGGTCTTAGTTAAGACGTTGGAAGTCAGAGATGTGAATTACAGCTTTAAGGAAAAACGCATTTTTTCCTCTACAGTAATTGAATGCATTTCAAGCTGCCTGAATGAACTAAAAAGAAAACCCCACCAGGAAAAACAGGAAGAGTGTTGGGAATAATAGCTATGCGTGTGAAATGAATGGACACTGCCTGCTTGCATTTTAGGCCGTACCTCCAAAATAGATGGTTGTTTTTTGAACCCTGTTGCTAAGGCCACGCATTTCCATGGTGACTGTCTTTTGGTTGTCGACTGTTAAAGACAGCTTCTGACCCTTGACTTCGACCGCTATGGAGTGCCACTGTCCGTCACTCAAATTCTGACCTGAAACACAGACAGGAAAGGCTCGTGTTGACAGCGGATGATGTTAGAACACGGCAACATGGCCGGTCTCAATGGCCCTTCACACACATCTGCAGTGACAAAGCACCTGGAAGTCATTCATTTTCAATGAGAGCTGCCAATTTCCAGTGACATAAACAACAGTGGCCGCTGGCGGTGTTTTTCTCACTGTGAGAAGTTTCACTGTTCTGTGTGGTTTGTTTCTGCCCACATACATGGATACATAAAAACTGTGTTTAATATTAGATTTCCCAGACAGTTTCATTTACGCATTTATAATAGTTCATTATGGTCATGCTGATACATTAGGAATTACTGCAGTTTTTTTACACAAAAGCTTTCCTTTTCTTTAGTAAACAGATTCCTTGTCCAGTCAGAATCGGAATATTCATACAGTCAACAAATACAATTTGTGATCAGATTTTCAAAAGCTATGGCCAGTTCATCCTGTTGTAAAAAATGTTTACTGCGCAACACATTGCAACAATGTACGTTAGCGTTTTCCCCCTTACTTGTTATATAAAAAGTAGCTTGAAATTACACTAGCTAGTTTTAAGCTACTTAACCACCAAAGTAAACAATAAAATTGTGATGATGTGTACATTTTTTATATTTTGAGTTATGAGTTATTATGAGTTTGTTTATATATTTTGGGGGAAATCTTGCGGTGACATCGTCATTTCATCTGAGCTTTAATTTTGATGTTATAAATGCTGTGAGATATTTGATCAAAAATGAAATGGTATTCAATCTCACCACTGTACACCTGAGCAGAGTGAAGTTGTCCTCCAGAGAGGCTGAGGAGCAGCTGGGCCTGGCTGAGCTGCAGGAGCAGGTTCATGAGGTCTGGATCACCAGAGAGCTGGACTGAGAACAGCAGCCCATCCGGATTCCAGGTACGAAAGTGGAGACGCACAGTGAGCTCCTCTGTTCCGTAATCTGCGGGGAGTGCCAGGAAGCTGCCTGTAGAACTGAGGAACGTCACAGGGACTGAGGAACTCTCAGAGCAGGAGAACGTCACGTTCCCCTTTGAGAGTAAAAAGAGAGAAAGAGGACAATAAGAGAAAGGATGACGATGTGGAAACTTTAAAAAGAGGGGTTATGAAACGAACAAGGAGTGATGAGATACAAAATTGATGATGGCCATGGGTATTTCGTGCCCAGTAAGCAAATAGAAACGCAATAGATGTACAGTCGTTTCCCATTTTCCACCTCTGCAAACAGTGTTTACACACTATAGATCAATGCAACAACACTTTACTGATGGCTGCCCCATTAATTGGATAAATAATCAAGATTATGATTACGGCTGCTGCGACGAACTCCTCATGAAGTGTTGATTACTGCATTCCATTTAGATCTACTGCAGTTACGTTACATTTCCAGCTTAAAGGATGTTTGCTTTGCATCATTCGAGCATTGTAACCAATCACAGACGCGTTCTCTGTGCATCTTAATGCAGTGGAGAATGCAGATACATTTAAAGAGTCTATTAGTCTATCGTTAGGGACAACGGATCCCAATGAGCGAGTTATAAGCAGATGCATGCGTTTTAAATGTCAGAATATTGTATGCAGTTGCACACACAAAAGTTTGATTACATTTTAATTTTAATAATAAAAATGTGATTATTTTTTATCATTAAACAAATGTCTTTACTTTTACCACATTCAATCAGATACGACAGTGTGCTGTGATTGAATGAATTCATGGACTTTGGCAGGGGCAGTAACCACTTTGAGGTTTGTCCTAAACTGCTTCTGGTAAGTGGGAGAGGGAGAATAAAGAGACCACCATGTATTCATGCTTCTCTTCTCCTCTCTGTGATAAGTGATAAAGCTATTAAAATATGCACAAAAGTATACCAGACCACCTGCGGAGAGGGAGTTGGACAAGAGGAGAGATCCTCCACTGCCTGCTAATTAGAGTAAGAGAGCTTTTTTGTAGTTCGACCGTTACACACAGCAACTTCATCTTTAGAAGCACACTTTGTCTGGCCCTTTAAATACACCTGCACGCACTTTGAAAAATTGCTTATTTATAAACCATTGTTTTCCAATGTACAAGCTACTCATCTACAATTTAACATAGCTAAACTGTAGTCGAGCTATACTTTTTAAAAAGTAGTTAGCTGCACTACAAGCTATTAACAAAAAGTAACTAACTGCAATTAGGTACAATATAAATTTAACGATAAGATTGCCTAATTTATATGTACAAAGCACTAGTATATATCTAGCAGAAAGGGGATCTTAGTTATGACAGTATCAAACTTATTTTCATATATTTACAGATGAACTGAAAA
>JAZGTJ010015072.1:0-13627 GCA_036877575.1 Botia almorhae
CACACATAAACACACCTCACTCACCCACTATTGGCATCTTTATTTCTCCAGTACATCTCAGAGGACACCGCACCCCCTGCTTGAACTCTGACCTCTGACCTCTGTCCCCTCAATAGCTGTGGGCTCATCACACACAGAGCCTTAACTTTGTTATCTGCTCCCCCCTCCCCCAGTGCAAATATAGGTCAGTAGGTCAGAAGAACTTCCCTCAAGGTCATGCCGGGGAGAAAGCAAGCAGCCTCCTCCCCACTCCCGAACCGTCTGTACTTTGGAGAACTGTTCTTTCTTAGAGGCTGCGATCGACTCCAGGGGAAACATGTTGATCGATTGAGACCTCTGAGAATTTAATTTCCACCTCCATAAGTCTCCTCCATCACACAGACGTTCAAATGACAAAGTCTCTCTGAGAGAGGAGGGGCGACACAAGCTACCCTGTCCCTTGATGACCCTGGAAAAAGCCCGACTTTGCTTTTCTGCTCTGCCGTGGCTCATCGAGTGATTTCATTGGCTGAGCTGTGACAGAGTCGTGCCTGTTTTACACTCGTATGCTCACTCATATGCACTTACAGCCTCGTTTTCGACGCTCGGTCCAACGCAAGGGCTGAAGCAAATTCAAACGGTACCCTTTGGAGTGGGTTCAGTTGGGGGAAGGGCCGCCCACAGCTCGTCTGGGAACTGTAGTTCGTTCAGGTCTGAATAAAAACACTCTGTAACCTCGTAAATATCCCGTCAGCCCTTGCAAAAGACTCTGCCTCTGTTAAAGCCGCTGGTTCTTCTGCCTTTGTTCTTGCTTTCTTCTGTGTCATCCTTCTGTTTCTCTCAAGTTTCTTTACTGTCTTCAGTCTCCTCATGCTAACTTTCCTTCCTGTATTCTCCTGTTTCTCTCCCTGCCCTCCTGTCCGTGGCATTGAGGAGGGGTGAGCTTACCGCTGGTGGGAGCGAGGAAGTCAGAGTTTCAATTTACCGGCGCTTTTATTTTATTTACTTTTGGCTGTTTTTTTTCTGTTGAGATGTTGAGGAGGACAGAGCTAAAGAAAAGAGATGAATATTGTGTATCTTAAGAAAAATCCTTATTTAACCACCTTTGTGTTTCTGGTTAACTCACAGCATAGCATAGCTGTATTACTTTCTTCCCTTTTTAGGTTAACATAAAAACATACAAAAAAATAAGATATGGATAAGATAAAAATTCTGTAGCCTTTCTTTTTGTTTCATTGTTTTTCTTTTTTCCTTTCCTTTTGCTGAAAAAGAATAAACTGGATTAGAGGATGTGTGGTATGCTTTTTTTATACTGATGATTGTAATTGCATTCATACAAACAGTTCACGCGAAACCAAAATATGAATTTTAAGGTGAGCCACTTATAAAATGAACAGGTGTAGTCAGGTCAAGTTTAACAACTGTGGTTGATACAAAGTGTTACAATATGAAATAAAACAATTAAAAGAGCATTGGAGGGAAAAGGCAAAAACTGAGATTAAAATCAAGTATCAAAATCGATTAATATTTATATTCGCAACCACCACCCTCAATATTATAGCAATGTGACCAAAATAGGGTTTTTAATTTTAAAGTTGTTTTCTTTCCAATAAAAAAATATCTTATTCTTTAAACAAGACAAATGTACATAAATGCAATAAACTTGTTTTTGCTTTGAATTAAGTTCCTGCCCCATTGGTATACAGTTTGTTCTTGTTTTAAGCCTAAACTTCCCTAAATGTTATTTTTGTCTTAAAACAAGATTAAAATGTATTGCCATTTTGCTTCCTAAATGCATCTTGTTTTAAGCGTTTAGATACATTTTAATAGGAAACAAGACACAAATACTAATCTTGAAATTATTTTTGCAGTATGAATAAAGTCCTACATTTCAATTGAGTTCAAAAGTCACTCATCTTTCTGGCAGAGGCTTTACCTGCACGTGTTAGGGTGGTCTCTTACTAGCCTGCTGGAAACACCTCTTTATCGTGTCAATTATAATTGACCTAGAATGCTTTAGTTAGTACTCATGTAACTGAACTATCTCTAACTAGTATATTTTGAACATGGGTGATTGTGTATTTCTAACAATAAGCTAAAACGATCTGAGCAGGTCAATGGCTTGTCTCTTCTGCGATGTGAGAAATAGCTCATTGGTCACTTCTAAAGCCCAGAGAGTCCAACCCGCTGACTGAGCGATAATAGTGAACATGCTGCTTGTTGTTGGAGTGGGCAGTACTATTAACTCAACAGGGAGTTTGGTCTCTGACACTGTTAACCAATGAGCGATGCGCCCACGCACGGTGACTCTTGGACCGCTGTGCATGAAGCTTATGCCTGAAAATTGATGCTGACCTTAACTCTGTCTGACAAACAGTTTTTATTTAGATTGTAGCTAAAGAAACACGTTTTTGGTTTACGGTGGTTGATTTTATTGGTTATTTGAAATGTGAGACTACCCAACAGTATTGGAATTTTTGAAAATCGCGCTTAAAAACCTTTCGTCATACCTAGTCAGAATGAATTAGCTATACAGAAAATGTCTTAATTTTCGGTGACTAAAAAAATGTGGCTAAATTATCATGAGAGCATTTGGAAAGGTGCCAGTCAAACTTTGCTTGAATTAAAACGTTGGGAATAAAAATTCAAGTGCATAAATGTAAATTATTTTAAAACTTGGTTTAGGGATAAATGTGCGACGCAAAACCACAGGACAGACAGAAACGAGTGGGCCAGAGGTATGGCATCATAAATTCTGCTAAATGGAACCAACACCTGTGACCCAGTTCCAACAAACTGCATCATGAGCTCCACACATTTGTAGCAGCGATTCATAAACTGCTTTTGTTGGAGCTCAGTGATGTGTAGCCTGGAACCCATGAGCACGCCAGAGGATGTTCTGCTCTGATGAGTGTAAGTCTAAACTCAAATACAAACTATGAACTCAAATTTGCTGGAGAGTGTGGGGTAAGTTGGCCCAATTCCTTGGGTGTTCATTTCATTGTGCATTATATTTATAAGGCACTTTATAAGGTATATAATTGTAGAAATGTAGAAAATGTGCTTTGACATACAAAAAAATGTTTTAACAAGGTTCTGTTTTGCCAGTAGCTCCATTAATAAAGTATGGTTGCCTGACAAAAATTGCCTGACAAAAGTTTCCCAAGAGGGCAGCTTGTTTACCCCACTCTTCCCTACATTTATGCTGCTTTCAAAAAGTAGTGAAGGCATCTTAGTAGACAGGATGTAGAATTTAATTCAAATGTCTCCCCTACCTCCATGTTATGTGACGGGAGCATTTAAACGCTTTCAGACGCATCTGTGTTGACTTTATACATTCAGCTAAACACGGTGACGCGTAAGGCCAGAAATTTAGCATATATACCATATGCCATATATGTTTTTGTTGATATAGTTCAAGTATATACCATGGAATATTGAGTTGAATCTAACAAAAAAATCACGTTACCATCAACACAAAAGGAGTTTGTTAATTCACAGTAAAATCCGTATTTTTTTGGGGTTGAAAATGATATCAAAACAGTTATCAAGCAAGTACGTAACACCGATTCACAACGGTATTTTTATAATAGTGATTTATTATTTGAGCTGCTGGGTCCTGTGTAATGTCAGTTTGGCTTCATTTCAACATGTAATGAAGTATGTAAAGTAACCTGCAGTTTTACATCTCAAACAGAGATGACGCTAGAGAGCCAACAGTTACGGATTGCAGCTTTAAGTTAAACTTTGTCTGTCATTACAGTAGCAAGCACAGTATAAAACAAGAACATTTCACCACAGAAGCACCATTAACTGTTCAGTGATCCTTGCAACGCAGCTGAGAATGGGCCTGCAACAGAGTTGAGAATGCGCAGGCTGCACTCGTGCAGCTGTGTGTGTTGTGGTTAGGATTTGATGAGTGTTCCGTCTTGTCAGACATCAGTCTCGCAGCTCTGTGTCAGCGGAGAGAGAAATGTCTAATCAAATACACCTTCAGACGCTCTGTCTGCCAGACTCTGAGAGATACAAATAGACTTGCTGCAGTACTGCCAGTGAGACTGAAAGCAGATGGGCAGATCAATTAAATATTTGGAGAATCGTTTTGATGAATATGTGACTTATTGTGCCAAATTTTCCAAATAAAGGCATTTTATTTTGTGCAGGCTACATTTATCCAAAGCGACTTACAGTGCATTCAAGCTACAGTAAGTGTGTTCCCTGGGAATCGAACCCACAACCTTTTGCACTGATGATGCAATGCCCTACCAGTTTAATTATACAATGTTTTCACCCCCCCCCCATCATGTACGTATTAATGTTTCCATAGAATTATGCTTGTATCAGACTTTAAAAGGGGTAAATTTTGAACTGAGTAGTTTTTAATGCTCTTGTACCTTTTTATGAAAAACTTCCTTTAATTTTCTATTCAAGCCTCAGTTGACTACATAACAGAATCAGTCTGATCCTTATTACCATGATCCAGATAAACATGGGCGTTCAAATTGATCCACAATCCTCATCAAAGACTCCTGTACTCTTATCTTGATTGGCTATTGCAGTGCTGTAGAACGGCATTAGCTGGGATTTAAGAGTGATCGGTTCCAGCTGTTATCCACTCGAACCTTTATCCTCCGACGAGCTGTGATTGGCCAGCCAGGCACATGTGATCCCACAGATAAGGCAGCAGTGTCCGGTAACAGCCTCTTTTCCTACCGTTTCCTATTACTGTTGTGTCTCAATTAGCCTCATGTTTCTCTTACATTTCTAGCAAATGTTTTTCTGAGACAGAACGATTTGTACTGAGTGCTAGCAAGTGAAAGCGAATTACCGCAGGATTAATGGTGTGTGTGTATCTCACTTATATTGGCTTTTGCGAGCATGAAGATGTTTCTCTAATCAAATTAAGACGGTCAGCAGTGAGCATTGTTATTTACTGTCATATTAGTCAGATATCTGACTAGAGGATGAGAGGAGAGAGGCTTTGGGTGTCTGATGCGATTTGCGTTAATTATGTCTGAGAGTCGGGCTGGAATTACATCCTGTGTTAATACACACTTTTCCCACTCAGAGATTTAAATGGGCACTCAATCTCAGGCTTTTAGTGTTGACAGTGACCTCGCTCCTCTTTTTTAAAATTCGGTTCTTTGCATTCTCTGGTATTCCCTTACTTTTGTTCCCGAATTATTTTTCAGTCGAACATCAGCCTTTGACCTGTTGCGGTTTTCAGATTTATCAGTTGGCAGCCTGACGCTGTACAAAAATGTTCTCGTAATCAAAGCCTGAATTCATTAAAATGATCACGAACTGTAGAGGCCCAAAATGATAAACCTGAAATGTATTAAATCAGACAGTTGCCAATTTTGTAAATACATGAAAAGCAGCATAAGTGTAATTACACGAGTGTGACAGTACAATGCTAACAAATAGGCAAAAGACTGAGCTAAATTGTTTTATTACTTGTCAAAATACCAACATTTATTATTATTTAATTTTTTTTTAAAACATCCTTTGATCAACAAAATTCTCCCCCCATTTAAAGCCAGTAAGCTTTAAATTTATTTACATTTATTTTTCTGCCCCATTACTATATAATCATTTGTTTTTTTTATCCTTTTTGCCTGTAACATTTTTACCCTGCTGTTCCTAGCCAGAACAGACGTGCGGTTGATACCCAGAAATTGAAAGCAACTATTTTCCCCACACAGAAGCTCAAAAATGGCTTGAATGTCAGAATTCTTATTTTTGAGTGAATGACTCTTTAAAGGAAGCAGGTACTCCCGCAGATTTCCTCCTTTTTCTCTTTGTCTGTGAGAGCAGATTGAGCTCGCAGTGGGTATCATGAGGAGCCCTTGTGCTCAGTCAGTGTATTACAAGCTGCCCAAAAACTACATGGGTGTGAAAAGCCAAACAGCTTTCTTTCAACACATACTGTTTCTTTACCTATTATCGTCTGTCCTCTCTCTCTCTCTCTCTCTCTCTCCACAGGCTGCTGGAAGAACAGTTGGATTGTGGTCAGCCCAGAAATAAACGAATAAATTCATTTGTAACGACATCAGTCCCAGCTAACAATTTTAAGTTGTAAGAACGTTTCCCTAACGTTTTCATTAAGTAAGAAAAACATTAAAAATGTAATTTGAAAGTACTGGGAATGTTAAAAGCATTACATTTTTATATACATATAACATATATAACACAACATAATATAACATTTTTATATCGTTTCATTAACAACTTAAGGAAAACATTTTTGCTACGATTACATAACATTAAAAAACATTTGAACGTTACAGCAAGAACATTTAAGAGAACTTTAAGAGATATTGGCAACAAAAAAACATTTCTGTTATCTGGGGTGTTGACATGTAAGTGAGGATGTGTCAGGATAATTTAAGACTGGCCTGACTCTGAATCTGATCGAGGAACAGTGCTTGGTTACATTCCTGAGCTCAGTGAGATCAGTGATTCACAGCAGTTTCAATGGTTTTTATATCATCATAATTTTTTTATCATTTATGCTGTCAGATCTAATTAAAAATTTATTAATTGGGAGCACCTAGTTAACATGGAGTAGAAGGTAGTAAAAGTTAATTATTTGAACTGAGAAAAAAAGTATGTTCTTAAAAAAGCCCAACATTGCTTGGTTAATTTAATGATAATCTTGATTTTAGGTTCCTAATATTTGTCAAATAAACCTTTGCAATACGCTATATGATGTTACGCTGTATGATGTTACGCTGTATGATGTTACGCTGTATGATGTTACGCTGTATGATGTTACGCTGTATGATGTTAAGCTGTATGATGTTACGCTGTATGATGTTACGCTGTATGATGTTACGCTATATGATGATACGCTATATGATGATACGCTATATGATGTTACGCTATATGATGATACGCTATATGTCGTGTGGCTGGTATTTCTGCTCAGTTAATAAGAGAACCGCTAATTCAAAGTAACATTTGCTCTTCATTAAGACTTGAGATTTATTTATTGAATGCAATAAAACGCTGTAATCCTACAAGCCACACCACCTCATTCCAACATTTAACTGCATTACATGTAATCAATATGTTAAAGACGAGGTGTTTGACTGTTTGTTTGACATATTTACTGCACATTGAGGCCATTAAATCAATCATAGTGACTTTATTGTCTTGTCAACAGCAAACATATGTACTGTTGTTGGCTAATGTCAAACAGATTAAACTGGTGTTTTGGGGCTAGAAATTTGGCTTTATATTAAACCAAGTAAAAAACAAAGGTACGGTTTCTTCAAACAAGATAAAAGATTGCAAACCTTTTAACTCAATTTTACGTGTTGCGTTATGTCAGTTAGCGGCCAATGTTGTGTGGACTTGCTGTTGATGTTGGGTCTTTTCAAATACCCACACTTGCGCTATTTGCACCTGCTAGTTTGTCCGCTTACATGACATTTCCTATATTTGGCCCTTGTGTTTAAGTGACTGTGAAGTCCACAAGGGTGTGTAGTATTTAATTACATGATGGGACACCTAGCAAGGCTAAGAAGCATTTGCAAACATACAAACAACTGTGTGCATTATTTTCGAATAGTGTTAAAAGTTTGCACTTGCCTTCTTATCGTATGTTTTGTGGCACCGCCCAATGGAGCCTCACAATCAATCCCACAACCCACCTTGAGAGTGTGACGCAGGACTGCTGTAAAAATTAATAAAAAAATGCTCGCTCCCTTTCATGCGTCTGTGTACAGCATGCTCACATGCCCCAAAGCTACAGCCAATATATGAGCAGTGCTCATTGCAATGGATTCACACGTGTGATATTCGTAAATAGAAGAATGTTTTTCAAACACAGTATGAAAATGAAGTGATTGAGATTTCTGAACAGTGCATCAATAATGGGAACCGTGCGTCTGTCAACACAGACGGCACATCAGATCTTTGTAGAGAGAGTGTGTGAACAGCTTTCATGATGTCCAATAATGATAGTTTGAACATTTTAATTTCTCCTGTCTCTTCTCCACTGTCCCTCTCTTCCTGTCTTGTCTGGGTGGCTTCTGTTATTGATTTTTCTGTCCCCGGGACTCTTAAAACAAACCAAAGTGGAGGAGATTGTTTTCTTTGGAAATGTTCTCTCTCTCTTTCTCTCTCTCTCTCTCTGTGACAGGGGGTCTTTTCCGATGTCTATCTGCTTTCTGTTGTCTGTGAGCTGAGAGGGCACCAGTGTCATGGAGAGCTTTAGTGTCTGGTGTGTTTGGAGCAAACGGATTCAGAATATCAATCAGCCACTCCGAGTGAAGCAGCAGGAAAACTCCGAGACTCATCTGATGTCGGACTGATGGAGACTGTGAACCTCAGCCCAGAGGGACGCAAACTCTGCCTCCGCCCGCTCACCTCTGATTGGTGGAGAGTTACAGGTAGTTCTGTGACCACCTACGATCGCATAGCTGTGCTTAAATATCTGTGGATGCCTCCTGCAGTCTTTATTTTTTAATCTCTGTCTCCGTTTACTTTCAGTTTCCAGTTTATGATTTTTCTTTGGCATAAGAACATATTTGTTTTAAGCTTAATGAAGCAGAATGAAAATTATTTTGTTGTAATGTGGTTATAAATGAACGTGAAATGGGGTTTTGGTAATATGAACAAAAATTAAATTAAATTGACATAATAGTGCAAATGTGGTCATTAAATAATGAAAGAAAAAATGTGTGTGGTGCTTGATGCAAAAGTCAGCTGTAGTCAGCATTTCTAAAACCTCTCTACCTCCCTCTTCTGCCCTTGTCCCATTACCTCCCTCTGCCCTGTGTACATGTATCTGCAATTCTATGTATGTGTGTGTGTGACAGTATGCCTTTATCATGAGTCATTGTGAGGTGATATCACATCTCTCTGCTGTTCTGTGGATTCCATTACCGGCAAACAGATAAAATATCCTAATGACACATTAGCATCACATTGCATCACATGTAAATTCTCTCTCTTGCTCTTGCTGTCTCTCTTTTTTTCTCTCTCATTGCTGAAATCTCAGATTACAGATGCAGGATGCTAGCTGGGGATGATATATTGAATATTCACAATATATTTATCGCTGTTGCCATGAATGAAGTAACACCCCAAATATCGCAACGATTTTGGTGTTGGGTGTAATTTCTGCGTCAGTCCCCACAACTTCCCATGGTCAGAAAAACAGTCCCACTTAACAGGGAATATTCACAGAACATTGGCTAACGTTTTCTAAGTTGTTAGAATGATCAAAAATGTTCTTGCAATAACGTTAGTAGAAGGTATTTTTAATGTTAAAACCCATATAAAAAAGTTGTTAATGGAACATTTTAAAAATGTTACAGAATTAAAAAATAGTTTGAATAACAATCTATAACCAAGCAATTGTTATGATGATGTTTAAAAGCCGGATGTTTTGAACATTCCTAGAACTTTCAAAATACAATTTTTAATGTGAAATGGCAACATTAGGAAAACGTTCTTATGTCGTTCTGATTATAGTCTGAACTGTAGTGTGACTTTCGAGTTGAATGGATCTCATTGTTCTCCATCATCTCTGCATCTTGTGTTTGTCCAGACATCAAAGATGAGCTTGTGCTATGACTGAATTGTTTCCCATGTGCAGTTCATTCGTTTTATGGTAAACGACTTCAGTTCCATCCAATAGGAATGATTATGAGATGAAATGTGCTATAGGGAGGAACATTATGTTAGTGATTGGATTCAAGGCTCAATCTCTGTGTGTAGTGTTTAGGATGCAGTACACAGATAGCAGGATGCTTGTAACCTGTTTAGGTTGAGTTTGGATCTTCATATGAATTGATCTGAGCTCTCATTTCAGGTCCATCGGCGGCTTGCACCGTATAAACAGATGCAGGAGGAGAGAGGCAGTGAACGAGAGCTGCAGCTGGGCGGTCCGAGCATGACTGTCCTCTCTCACGACTCAGAGCTGCAGTGAATCACACCAAACATGTTGAGGTATCAAACTGATGTTAGATGTAAAACACTTCTCTTGTGTTTAATTAGTGCAGCGTACCTGAAATCTGATTGATAATTCAGTGAACACTTGATATGTATGGAAATGTGTAATATACACATATACATATACATACATACCTATATATGCATTATATATATATGTGTGTGTGTGTGTGTGTGTGTGTGTAATTATATATGTATGAACATATGTCCAATCATTGCATTCGGCCAGATTCTTTAATCTGGAATCTAGAATCGACCTTTAACCTAAATCAGTGGTTCTCAGCCTTAAGTCTCCCTTATTGGCCACACTAATTTTAAAGGCACTGCTGACCCCAAAATAAACCCAATAAAATTGTAGAGCTACAACTACAAAGATGTATGTTTATTACAAAAAATGAGCAAACACTGAGAAATCTTGATCCTAATCTTCAGTTTTATTGAAAGATATGATTCAGTCTTCTGTTTTATTTTAATGCTCGTTTTTTCTTTATTTCAAATGATTTTATCTTGAGGCCCACTTGGAGGTTTGTGGAAGTCTACTCGTGGGCCTTGGCCCCCTGGCTGAGAAACACTGATCTAGAGTGGTTAAAATAAACCAGGATACAGTATGTAAACAGAAGTCTATGGTATGTCCCTGGTGAGATAGCAAAGTAAATGTGTGTGTGCTGGATTGTGATGGAATACGACAGTGAGAGTCAATCGCCCTCCTCTACCTTTGCTCTCTCACTCTCGGGAAAAGTTCTGTTGGACTGAATGCCGGATAGTGAGAAAGAGCAGAACAGGTTCTGTGTGTGTGTGTTATCATCTCCCACAGCTCTGCTTCAGTCTGAGTAAACGTCACCCAAGAAGCCAACAGAACAGAACAGATGATCTTTCTGTCTGTGTATTGGCCTGTCTGTCTGTGTATCTGTCTTTCTATTTTTCTGTCTGTGTATCTCTCTGTCTGTCTTTCTGTTTTTCTGTCCGTGTATCTGGCTTTCTATTTTTCTGTCTGTGTATCTGTCTGTCTGTGTATCTATCTGTTTGTCTGTCTGTGTATCTATCGACCTGTCTGCGCATCTGTCTGTCTGTGTATCTGTCTTTCTATTTTTCTGTCTGTGTATCTGTCTGTCTGTCTTTCTGTTTTTCTGTCTGTGTATCTGTCTTTCTATTTTTCTGTCTGTCTGTATATCTGTTTTTCTGTCTGTCTGTTTGTATGTCTGTCCGTCTGTCTGTCTGTTTGTATGTCTGTCCGTCTGTCACTCTGTCTGTCTACAGACAAAGCAGATCATTAATTTGTATATATTCCTTTGCTTGTCATACACAAGTATGTCTCACACTTCTTTAGAGAGAGGGTTCATGAGAGCGTCTTATCACTGTAATCTCTCTAAGAATAGCAGAAACCATTTCTACATTTCTCTTTCACTGGGACATGAGTGATCTTATCATTAGTGTAGCTCACAGCACTGTCAGGCAGAGAGACAGAGAGACAGAGAGACAGAGAGTCAGAGAGTCAGAGAGACAGAGAGTCAGAGAGTCAGAGAGTCAGAGAGTCAGAGAGACAGAGAGACAGAGAGACAGAGAGGCAGAGAGGCAGAGAGGCAGAGAGGCAGAGAGGCAGAGAGACAGAGAGACAGGGAGACAGGGAGACAGGGAGGAGGGCACGAGCATGTGTGTAACATGTGGCAGGGAGAGCTGCTCTACTAACCATGTGTAACTCCTGCCGTGTGAGGCGGCGTTTCCAGACTCTAGCTCTGCCTCCCACATTACACAAGGCTCAGACGACACCTGTCAAACACACCGGCCAAACAAGAAGCATGTGAATTTGTGTCTCAAAACGATGTGTTTAGTATGAGTCATGAAGTTTATGTGAGAGTGATTTTGGTTTTATGATATTGCTCTTGTCTGCCCAGGCAATCATTATAAGAACGCTTCCCTAATGTTTAGGGTATTAGTAACAAAAACGTTAAAAATGTTATTTTGAAGTGTTCAAAACATCCAGTTTTTTAGACTCATTATTCAAACATTTTTTAAATTCTGTAACGTTTTTAAAACGGTTCACTAACAATTTAACATTTTGGATGTGTAATGTTATTGGTACACACACGATGTATAACATTCATTAAAAAAAGGTTTAACTAATGTTACTGCGAGAACGTTTTATGTTAATTTTGAGAGAACTTTTAAAGAACGGTAGCCAACATGCTTGTTAGCTGGGTGGTAGAAGATTGTGGTTCAGCATAAATAGGCTAGTTTATACATTTATGTTGGGGAACAAACAACGTAAATTTGATGCGCTGCATTAACGGCTTACATCAGAACGCAGCATCCAGTGACTTTTGTTTGCTAGATTTACCAAAACCTCTCTGCTGGAATTCTAAATTGTCTACATGCTAAAGGCCCCTTTTAAATTATATTCGGTAAACAGTGCAGTGGACACTCATTGTGTGATTTTTAACAGAGCTGGTGTGACTGTCTGAAGTGGACTTTTGGAAAGCTGTTCAATCCTCAGCTCTCTGCCTCCAGCGTACTTAAGGATCCTTTTGCATTAATTATTAATACCTGTCATACAATATGACTCACAAGTGATTTCATGGTTGTGGTCAGTGGAAGGTCTGGAATGCCATGGTAACCTTGCAAATGCAATGAGATCATGAAGGGCTGTTCTTCAGATATAAATAGACTCCAGAAACATTTTTTGTCATGCTGGGTGAAAGTGTGTTCACATCCTGATAACAATCACTGAGCGGTCTAAATATATTTATATAAATGTAAAATATTCAGTCCAAATACAACGATAGGATGTCCTACTTGCCTGTCACACTATGTGTATCCGAGGAGGCGTGGCTTTGAAATGAGGGTGGGATCTTATGCTTTCACAGTATGCTTTCTCCGTCACTGCCTACCCTACCTTTAAGAGAGAGCGCTTTATATAGCAGAACGTTCTCTGTGCAGAATCTAATCTGAACGACTCCTGCTCATTGTACTTCATTCTGTTAATTGGTCTTTAAGACCATCTGCGGGCTAATTGACTGTCTACTGTTGAGAAAATGCCATTAACTTCACAACCTTTGCACAGTCAATTCATCAATATAAAGTCGTCAATTATATAGTCTCCATTCAAATATAATGAGCAATCTTGATGGCTTGCCTGTGAGCAGAGAGAGAAAGATGGAGAATGCGAGCTGGAACTTAAATAGAACATATTTCTGTAGGTCAGGTTAGTGCTGGATTGTGTGGCAGCACTGTGCAACACAAGAAATGTGTCAGCTGGTAGCCATTTTACTATACTGTCTTAGATATACTGTATGTGTACAGCTAACAGCGGACAGGAGCGAGTTATGTTTACATATGAGATTGACCAGCAAAAACAACCCAGCTAACAAGGAACGTTCTCAGAACGTTGGCTAATGTTCTTTAAAGTTCTCTCAAAATGATCAAAAAACATTCTTGGAATAACATTAATAGAACTTTTTTTAACATTATCAAATGTCAAAATGTTTTTTTTAAGTAGATAATGAACCATTTTAAAAACGTTTCAGAATTTAAAAAATGATTGAAGAACGTTCTTAAAAAAATTTGACTTTTTGAATGTTCCTAGAACTTTCAAATAACATTTTCAATGTTTTGTTACTTGAAACATTATGGAAGCGTTCTTACAACCTAAAATTACCTGTGAAGTTGTTACTATGGGATGTTACTT
>JAZGTJ010015073.1:0-13626 GCA_036877575.1 Botia almorhae
ATTGCATTAACATTTGTGAATTTGCTTTTATCCAAACTACCTTACAGTGCATTCACTATATATGTTTCATCAGTTTGTGTGTTCCCTGGAAACTTATGACAAAGGTGTAATTAGATAATTTACCAAAACACATTAAGTTCATACGCAATACTTAACATATATAAAAATATAACTTCAATTTAACTAAACAGGATCTGTTGGCTTAGTACAGTATAACTTCTGAAATTTGTTATAAAACTAGTGGTACAATTAAAGGCATCATCCACCGAATTTTTGATAAAATCAAGCCTTACCTTTCCCACATACTGAGGGTCAGAGCCCATGTACTCCTCCAGCACAAAAAACTGGTTCCACACCCAGCCCCTTTTGACCCTCTGGAACCCCCTGGATCCTCCATTCCTCCCCCCTGCCAACGGCCAGTGGGGCCCCTCTTGGCCTGGCCTGCTTTGGATGGGAGTGCAGGAGCTCTGCTCAAATAAAAAGCACAGGACCAGCAGCAGAGAGTTTCTCTTCAGCATTGGGCGGTCCGTTCCGGCACTTTTCCCAGGTCAAGGTCCAGAGGAGAAAGGGGAGGTGGGAGACGAGTGATCCAGGGTCTTGAAGCTCACAGACTGGAGCAAAAAGCAGTTGGGGTTGAGGAAAGATCAGGGGCTGATCTAGTGCTCCAGGTGAGTTCTTCAAGAAGGCTGGTGCTCTGCCACTCCCTTCAGTTGAAGGTCTGACTCAAGTCAGGAGATGCATCACCTGTCACTGGAAAGTAGAATAGCAAATCAGTTGTGATCGATATGAGGCTTGAGTGTCATTCAGAATTAATTTGAATTAAATTGAGAATGTCTTTTAAACACCAATGTAATTTGAATTAAAGTAGCAAACAGGTTAAAGAGTTGCAATTAAAATGTGTATATAAGAAAAACAAATAAGGACAAATGATCATTTAAAGACATTCATGTAGCTGCAGTAAAAAAGGATCAATGTAACAATAAAATTTCCTCAAAACAAAAGACTTTGAACATACTTTAAAAGTGTTTTGCAAGGTTTTATAGGTCTTAAAGACAGACAAACAGGTTCCACTTCCTGTTATTTCCTGTCCATTTCCATTTCAACTTCTTGTGGGAGTGACCGACTCTATTTAAATTCAATTTTGCACAAGCCTGGCTACAACAGACCTAATCCCCAAAAACTACTTATCTAGATAAATCAGTAACCTCTTATTGATCTCTCATTGGAGTAGATGTTTAGTGAGAAATCACAGAGACATAAATGCTAAATGCTTTTCTAAAGCACATTACAGCTGCTGTGGAATGTTCTTTTCAAATAACACTGCCTTTGAATTCATAGTGTCTCTATTCTTCAAGAGATGTGGAATTGGATATTATATAGCTGTCACAGAAGATATGCATGGAATGCTTTTCACGGCTTTCTCCCATGACTTCAAATCGAGGCGACGCAGCTGCTAGCGCAACAGACCTTGTGCACAGAGATGAGATTCACATTCACGAGCACGTTCATCTTACCGGTAAAGAGGTGAGAGCATTATCTGTGAATAATTACCCCATCCCATCATGTTCAGAGTAACCTTTGTTACTTACAGTAGTTAGCGAAAGAAATTACATTAAAGTCAACTGCAATTTTACCTATAAGCAGTCACCAGGAACAGCTTGCAATTATTGCTGTAATTCATCAATGATTGTAACAAGCTAGTGGTTACTGGAGCATTTCTGGCTATGAAAGCTTTCTAGAAGATGTGACCATTTCCTATATCACAATGATTACATGGTAATTTAATCAGTTAGTTTCTCCATGTAAGGGACTAAGCTCTGTGATTGCCCAAACACAATACCAAGAAATAAACCTTTAGGCCGACATGAAAACAGGTTTGAGATGTAGGAGACTGTGGTGGGACCAAGAGCTGAGACAAAGCAAACATTGCACAAAGCCATAATTAAGACAAAGATAAGCAGGGCTTTGGTCTTATGGACCAGGGACAGTCATAGCTTCAGATTTAGCACTGTGTAAACACTTGAGATCTGTTCAGGGAGGAAAATTGCATAATAACTTTGCATATTTCACTGATAGCGAAACATAACATGTCTTTGTGTAAGTATGATCAGTATAGGAATTTAAAAGGATATCTACAGATCTACCGTGGAAACCGAAAAACCAAAATGCACAGACCATAAAACCCCTTTTGTAATGACTTAAAAATGAATTAATTAATCAAATGTTTTCCCTCAAATTGCTATGCTGATAATGCAATTTATATAAATTTAATAAAGATTGCAGAATAGAAGCATTTTTGTCTATGGTTGTGTATGATTTTCAGATATCACTGTACATTATATTTATTTAGCAAAGGACTGAAAATGAGACCCTGGCATATGATGTAAATGACTAATGCATTGGTGGAGAAAAAATGTATGTGAAAAGCTATATCATATAGTTAGAAAATAGTCTGACAATGTAGTTATGCAGCAGGCACTGACCCAATGAAACAGTATTTATATGTCCCATTGTTCTAGTAGATCAAGCATTTTTCTTGCTCCAGTCTTGCTCCATGTTCTGCTACTGTAAAACAGAGGTACTGTACATCACAGCTAACCTGCAATCACCTTCTCATCGACCCTGTAAGTCTCTGAGATCATCGTTTTAAGCATTTTCAGTTTTGCTAGCTTTCACACACTGTGACTTGTGCTGGTGCCAAACCGATAATTCTTCCGATATGCCTCAGTGCGTCTTGACCCTCTTGTGTGGTTCATTGGCTGCAAGATTGATCGCTAGCTGTTTGAGTCCAGGTCAATGTGCATATCGGTTTGCCTGTGCTGAAGCCCACCTGCTACCACCCAGTGGTAGTTGGGCAGCATTCAGGCACATCGAGACCGTACACAAGATGGTCTTGCCAGGTTTCTCGAAATTCTCACAATAGATTTTGAGGTGCTGGCGCACCAAGAGGTGCCACAGAAGGCCAAAGAAGAAGAAAGAAACGCTCTAAGCTTGCCAGACTGGCTACTCCTGTGGTGAAGTGTCGATGGAAAAGCTGTTGACTTCTTCTCCCTTGATGTTCTCAGAAGAAACAGTTATTTTCAAAGCCAAATGAAACCAAAGAGACACTTCAAACCCTGCTCGTATACAGCCAGAGAGGAGTGGTGAAATTTAACCTGCCTGTTCTAATCAAGAAACAAATTTGAGGAGCTGAAAATGATTCAGAGTCATAAATTTAAGTGAAGGTTATAAAATCTCTGCAGTCGCTTTAGGCTCTTAGTATGCAGGTTCCATTTGAGTTGCCTCAATGAAATGTGCTTGCTTTAAATCGGTTTAGATTGCACATTTACTATGTAATGTACTGTGCACTGTATGCTTAGTATTTACAATGTTATGGGTGAACATGGATGGCAAACATAGAAAGGAATATTTCATTTTCTTCTTATTTTCTATTAGAACATTGGTAGTATTCTACACATTTCTCTACCAGTTTTTGATGATAGATTCAACCTATGGGTAAATAGATTTAGGTATAGATGGTATGGATGTCTACTAGCGAATTTAATCAACATTAACTAGCATTCACCGGATACTGGGCACTCACATTATTAAAATATCTATTTTAACTATTACAGTTTAAAAAACGAATACTGACAGATCTGAGATAACTGAACCATTATGCCACTTAAAGCTATAGATTGATAGATGTGGAGGTATATAAAAGATGGATACAAAATGTAGTGATAAATATAAAAATGTCATATAAACACTTTTTAAACAAAAAACAGCCAATAAACTGTAACAGGCAATTTAACTGTATCTGTAAAGTGATACATTTTAAAACCAAACCAATCACATCGATTCCTGCGTATTGAGAGGGGTTAAGTCAGCAATTTAGAAACCTCTGTCACTTCACTACAGATTGAGGTGACCAGAAGTCAAACTCATCTCGGCAGTTTGAAGCCTGTAAAACACAGATCTCACTATGCTACTGGGGTCCTACCGTGTTAAAGCTGGAAATTTACTCTGAATTTCACTCTATTACAGAACCGATTTCAGCCCAGTCATTCGGTCAAACTTCAGTCAGGTCAACTGGAGTTGTGCGTCAAATTCATGAGCAATTTTATTAAAACACTGACTGTTCATTTAGCAACTGATCTCTCAGCAAGAGACGGTACAGAGACGAGTGCAAAGCATTCATTCTGCGTATCAAGGAGACGATTGGGTATGGAGTAGATGAATTCCCAGACAGCCCCTGACTGCCAGACTCCATTACGGTTTTTCTAATCTTCATAACCTGAGTGACTTAAACACATCTGGACATTTAGTCTAATTAAGGCTCCATGATTGATCCTGTTAAGCAATTAAAGGATTGGATTAAACAAAGTTCAAGGAAAACCAACCCTTCTGCAGTAGTTCATTTGCTGATTTGCATTTAATTAGTGTTTGTGGGTCTGTGCAAATTACCCAGCCTAAATTTTCCAGTCAGAAAAGGCGTGTCCCAGACTAAAAATATTGATCCAATCAGAACGCTGCTTTTGTCCTTGGAGACATTCTCTGATTCACTCAATGTTTATATCAGAACTGTCTGGAATATTTACTCTGAATTGCAAGAGAATATTGAATTAGGTCCCTAGAAACATAAAGGTGAATCTCTAAAGACTAAAAGTTGTATTTGTGGCAAATTTCATGCAATATATTTAATGATTGGCTCATTATTTTGATATTTATGATGTTGATTCAGCTTTATCCCTCAGGTCAATTAGCAACTTGTTGAGGCAACTCAAAGAACCAGGCATGTAAGCTTTAAACAGGACAGTGTTTGTAAATTAAAGGTGCTGTAAACAATTTTTAGTGTTTTCTTTGCTTTTATGTGATCTCCAACAGCTCTGTGTACGTGTATTTGCTGGAGAGGTGGGGTTTAGGGAAGAGGGGGCGTGTCATATTCATCAGCTAGGTCTACTAGAAATCTACTAGAAATCACTTTTACTTAACAGCCTACTTAACATAGTTATTTTGTCTGACAGAATATACTTAAATATATTGCAGAGTAGTACATAAAAAAGAAAAACCCTGTTTTTAGTTTGGGGTTTATCTTTCTCATTTAACTCTCTCATTTATGCTAAACTTTAAAAAATGCTGCAAGGTGTATGTAGAGCCCTTGAAGTCTTCCAGACCCCAGAGAGAGCATGTTGACTTCAAATATCATTGTACATACATTCGAACTGTGGTGATTTTAGGTGCTTGGATTTTTCTCTGTCTGCCTTTCAGTCTCATTTTAAATTGATTATAAGTTACATAATTCTGTAAGCCCACGTCAGACTAATTTAATTAGGCTTCCTCACTGACACCCATTGTCTTTGCTAATTCCATGGACTGGAAACGCTGGACTGGGAGACGCAACTTTATCAAGGTTATGCAGCTTTTCCTCTTTAATTTATATCCTCAAGATGCTGCTTAAAAGTCAAAACTCATAAGCCGGCTTCCTCCCCTTCCTCCGCCCTCATCCACCTGTACCCGGGATCGAGACAAGCTGTCATGGCGTGGGTCGTCTGCGTGATGGCGAGGGTCAATGCTCATTCCGCACTGACATAATGGGATATGACTGCTCCCGCAGTTCCGTAGTGTACGGAACACTCCGACGATCGCTTTCAATGCGCTGCGCCGTGACGCATGCTTGATGAGGGAGCGCTTCATTAGAATGTGTCAAGCCGTACGTTTGCAGCCCTGACCCGCATGTCGGCCCTCGATAACACGGACTCGGTCCTGACAGCATTCCCTAAGTGTTGCCCGGCATCGAGCTGAACGTTCCCCGCTCTCATCACCTTCAATAATCAGCAAGCATATGGCTCGTCGGGCTGCCTCTGCCCATTAAGAAGCGGGAGACGAAACTCCCAGGGAAAGTTATTAGTTGTCAGGACTGTCGTAAACATGATTAACTGATAAGCAGCTGCAACTGTGGAGAACTGGAGTACGAGGAATGGAGCTCATCTGGATAAAGGCCTTAATCTAGAATCTTTTTATTATGCCGCGATCGATGCCGCAGTGCTGATATTTTAATTGCCTCAATGGCGCAGGTGTGCACATACGCTTATGCATATTGCAAGCACTTTTTTTTTTAAATATGCATGGAAGTCGTACCTGTTTTAATAAGGTTAAACGGATGCATGGATTGGGTTGGAATTTTTCAGATTGATGTTGTAACACTTTCTGTTTCGCCTTCCACCTGTATATCATCATTCAATGCATTATGCATTATTCCTTCTCTAAGGAGAAGGACGGCCATAAACCTGTGCAGGCCAGGTAGCCCATAATTTACAGTACACAGAGTAGAGATTTATCCAGGGAAATGGCATTAAAGCAGAAAAGTGCATAATTCACCATGCTGCAGACTTACAAACATATTACTGGGAAGCATAATCATATTTCTCTTTTTCTGCCTATTAAAATAGGGTCTTAGATTTATGTGTCAGTAAATGGCCTTAAAACTAATATGGCAGCAACCTTTGGGTCTAAGATGTCGTTTACACTGCAAATAGGTAAAATAGATTTAGCTGCAGTTCAAAATGAATTATTTTGTCTTTTTCACACTCTGATAGATTGCTAGGTCCAGATCTTAAAGCCTCTCTCAGACACTGTCCTCTTTTTATGTTGTACTTTTCAGTTTGATCCAAAGTATATAAGCGTCAAGAAATGCTGTTTTTGTCAGTTTTGCAGTCACAAGTTTACAGCCACAAGTTTACAGCTAGTGAAAAAAAGTCTAATTTAATACTGTTCTAAAGCATGTGCTTTTCTATTTTTCAGAAAAAAATATTATTAACGGATGGTTTGGGTTTTTGCAGCTCCATTGTTCCTATAACTCTATAGGTGGTATAGCATTGCACTAACAATGCAAAGGTCATGGGTTCGATTCCCAGGGAGCACATGCACTGACAAAATGTATAACTTAAATGAACCGTCACTTTAGATAAAAGCGTCTGCCAAATGCGTAAATGTGTTGTCGTGTGGCAAGAATTGTACATCTGTTATTAAAAATCATGTAAAAACTACAGGAAACAAATAGTGAAATACAGCCATTGTTTATCAACGGAGCATTGCCATACATCTTATAGTCAAGACAATCAGATAAACGAGAAAAAGAAATAAGTAATTTATATAAAGAGGGCAAGAGAAAACAAAGATTGAGAAAGCTAATGAAATGGATTAACAACAAGTTTGTAGATGACCCAGCTAAATAAATAATCAAGAAAGGCCTCATTAATTAAACAGAGGGAGGCTAAGAAGTTAGTGAACCTGATCACAGCATTGCATGGAGTCCTGTGGTGAAGTCGCCCTCAGTTTAATCATTCCAGCCATGCGCTTACGGATAGTGGCTCCAAGCCCAGGGCAAAGGCTATCACACTCGAGCACACCTGAATCACAGCCAGGCTTTCTATAAGGTTGTTCATTTGGCCTCTGAGATGCTGAGTCATCTGAAGGCATTTGGTCAAGTGCTCATATTTTTCTTCTTGCTCTAACTCTTATCTTACTGTAGGGCTGCCAGTTTGAGTGACACTTTGAGAATTATGCTTTATATCAGGGGTCGGGATCGATGTTTGCGTACGGATCTGTGGTTCCACATTCTTGGGCAAGTTTTGATTCAAAGGGTCATTAAAAAAATCCGCTGGTTATATTCCTTCTGAGGGCAATCATTGTAAAGTAGCTGTACATGATTGTTTGTTCGATACTCAGGAAAAAACAACAATAACAAAATACTGAAGATCAAATTAGCTTTTACTCTCTGCAGGCTCACCGGTTTACTACAAAGAGCTGCAGTGTTTATATTGCAGGGATGAGAAAATAGCCAATTAAATGACAAAGTGTCCCAGATATTAATATGCTGGTGCTGTAGTGAATTTCTGTTGATGGATGTATTTCCTAATACCTTTTCTCTAGGCCCATCTAGTTCTGGGTTTGGTGCTTCTGTAGACACTGTATGACCTGTAGCTCTCAGAGATCTGCATTCACTGCCTCAAGGGTGAGTGCTGATGAATGTGCCGCTAATACGATGTGATTTTTGATGGGATAAACCTAAATCACCTCTGAAAACAGGCCAAACAACTTCCAAATTTGAAAAAGTGATTACAGCAGCATTCTGTGTGACTGTAGACATGCTTTGTATTTGATGTCGGTTTGATTTTATAGGTAAAAGCTATAATTGTTCATTATTTGTCATAGGTGTTTATGTATTACAGTGGCGTTCAACTCAACTCATCCAATCAGAATTCGGAGTGGGAACAATCCATTTTATAAAATTCTGTTTGGTGACATTTTGGTTAGAAAATTATGACCTCATAAAGTTAAAAAATGCCCTAAAAATCGAGTCTAGGCAGCAGAAATCGCTCTTTAATAAAAAAAAATTCTCTGACACTGTTATATTAGCTGACCTCTATCTATTCAGCTTGACTACTAACAGAACTAGACTATTATCGGATGTAGAAGTGTAGCTGTATGTGTCTCTGATCTATGACAGACTGTTTAGGGTAAGAAGCCTCTGAATCTAAAAGCAAAATTGGTTGTTTGCCAGAATCTTTTATATATTGTTTGTCCTTTTTCTTTTACATTTTCATCTCAGTCAATAACAAATCTCTATGTAAACACTGTAGGATCAGGAGCTTTTCCCTGTCATGGTTTGTCAAAAATATACCCACCAGAGAACCCCAAGCTAAGCTTTCTATTAACCAGCCAGCCATCAGGAACAACCGCCTGCAGCTTCGTGCTTATGGCCTGAACACCAATTCTACGCCTGTCCTCCATCACAACCCGGCCCTGGGCGGGAGACAGGGGAGAGGACAAGAAACTAACCCACACGGATAGAGCTTAAGCCCCACAGAGACCTCGAGCAGGACTGGATTAGATGCCAATCATATCCGTCACTTAAATCTCCAAACAGTCCTGAGAATTCCATTCCACTGTTTATTTCTTCTCATCATTCCTCCAAACAGATGAGAGAAAAGCAAAATTAGGGCCAATAACATTTCACACTTAAATTTTAGGCTTATATTTGGCAGATGCTTTTATCTAAAGTGACTTTAAAGGTACATTAAAGGTACGCCTTTTATCTGTAAGCTTGTTCCTTGGGATTTGACCCTTGACCCTTGACCTTTGCAGTGCTAATGAAATGCTACCAGACACTAAAAAATAAAAATGCATACCTATTTTTTCATTGCAGACAAAAAGAGTTTTGAGGAATCTTCTCTCTTACATGCAGAAACATTTTATAGTGGCCTCTGCTGTCAAGCTCCAGTAAATACAAAGAAACACAAATGAAAGCAGCCAAAGGAAAACCTAAATTTAGGTTGTGATTCATGGAATATCTTACCCATGGCTGCAGGTCTCAAATATCTTCTTCTCCCACGCAGTTGAGTTATGTTTGGTTAGAACTCAGGCAAGAACCGCTTTGGCATCAATGGCGTAACACCTGGTGCAACATGCCGGCGTGCAATTTTGTAATGTAAACGTGATTGCAATTTGTGATTTCAAAGTTCTGCGTAGGGCAACGTTATTATTAAATGACTTTAATTTCAGCATGTTCCTTAAAGAAAGCTGTCATATGCCTTCAGAAGGCTTGAAATACAGACATGAGTCATATGAACTATTTATATAGTGTTTTTTTATTTTATTTCTCCTTTTGTGTTTGTGGAAAAAAGGCAGCATGCAGGTTTAGAATGACATGAGATTAAGCAAAAAATATATATTTTTTTATTGTTGGGTTAAGTATTCCTTTGATTTAAAACAATGTGGAATGTAGTTGGTCTGTACTGCTTATTTTCGTTAATATATAGTCTGCATGTTTCCAATCCTTTTATTCTGTCCTTGATCTACTTCTGCCTCTGCCTAGCCTGCTGCATAATAATGGATTTCCCGTAACATACTCAGATATGAACTCTCCTTTACCCTTTTAAGACACAACGAGTGTGAACACACAGACAGAGATGGCCGCAGGCTAGGAAGAGCGGAGATACGAAAGTTACTGACTCAGCAGAGCCCTGTGGGAGCAATTCAGGCTACATAGCCAAGAATCAGGGACTGTAGTGCAAGCACCAAACAAATGCAAACAAAACTTCATGTTTAGGGGAGAGAAACATCAAAAATGGCTCCAAGCATCTGGACTTTATATTTTCTCTGCCACATGTCAGAGTTTCGGAGAGACCAGGTCTTTTTGAAAATACAGAAGTGGAAATGTGCAGGCACATCCATATGTCAAATTTACAGCTTTGTGTCTTTTAACAAGTAAGAGAGAAACACATGTCAGGTTTGCAGCCCCTGGTGTTAGATGCTGTGATCTAAAAGTCCAAGCCGTGGTCGGACATCAGAAGAGGATCTCGGAAAAAAAACGGGAGAGCGAGGTGCGCGCACGGTGGAAGAGAGAGAGCATGAAACATCAGTAAGATGATACTGTCAGTGTGAGAAGAGAAATTTGAAAACCCTGCAGCCTCAACAACACCAGCGGCAATGACGCATCATTTATAAGGCTAAAACCCTTTTTGTCCTGAACATAAGCCATGAGTCCTTTGATATCAGTTCAAGGGCTGAATCCACAAAGCAGAGCAGAGAAATGGGGCCTGTTCCTGAAGCAATGCTGTCTCTTAGGCTTTAACAATGAGCAGCAGTGTAGAGAGGAAAAGAATTGGCACTGTATTAGCTGCTGTACAGTACCTGGCTTGATGTGTAAGTGTGGTTTACTGCAGGACACAGCTTACAACTAAAGTGAAGAACACCTTGTGTACATTTTATACAGTAGGCTCCTTCAAAACATAGTGTGCTTCTTTGCTGTCTACGTAGGCAGCTTCCTTTAAAGGCACCATCCCGGATGAAATGGAATCTCAGGTAAGCGGCCTATTTGGAACACTTTACATACACATTATAATCAATTAAGCAAACAATTTGATACTCTAAAAAGCTTTAAAAATATTTAGCACATGCAAATATTGAAAAAATGAGTTAAATTATGTATTTGAATTATAATTATTAATTTATTACAGTTCTCTTTTTGTGTATCGAGTGCTTGTGTATTGTGTTTTTATGTTTACTCAGCTCGTGGGATTATCTTGCATAGGATAATGTGGTGCTGTCATCAAAATCTGGCCTACAGAGTGTATCTTAGTAGACTGCATATCATTCTCTCAACTATTTGGTACCTAATATGTATACTACATAGACAGCTCACTGTAGCTTACAGCGGAGTCCTTGTCCTTGTTTTGGTCTGCATATCAGAAAGGAACTTTAGATGGAAAACATTAGCTAAGCAGAAGATACATTTATTAAACCTTTTTACTGTTTATGTCCTTTTTGACACCTGAGATTTTAAATGAGGTGTTTTTGAACTGTACCATATGTTGACTGAGCAATCTGAGATCTTTTGAAAGAGCCATATTAATTCATATGGCTATATCTGTACTGAGAGGCTGGACTCATCTTTATGCATGAGTACATTGTGTCACTTTGAAAACACTGGCTTACAAGTACATCTTAATGCATTGTTATTAATACATCAATTTGATCAGGTCTTTAAAAAGTGCAACAAAACAAAGTTATTTTTATTTATAGCTTTCTAGAAGTTTAAATCTTTTATGACAGACCTATCTAGAACTCAAAGGTTAAGAGATGATATATATATACTTCTGAAGATGCAATGCCAACTTCAATTTAAATATAAAAAACATTTAATTGCCGAATTCTTAGAACTGCACATTATCTTGAGTAGATCTTGAGCAATCAAGAATAGACGCTGTTGCCACGAAGATGGTTTGTACCAAAAGAACTCAGCAGTTATTGTCCATGCCCATAGTACACTGGAATTGACAAAATAGAGTCTCTGTTTTGGAGTGCTGTTCACTAAACCTCAAATGTATTGAATTTTACATTTAAAGTTTTATTTTTAATATTAATATTAGCATTTTTTATATATTCCAAACAGGTCCAAATTATGCTTGGCAAAAACACTTTAATTAAATTTGTTCAATGCATGCAAAAATATAAACAACATCAGGACAACGTCTGAGGAATAGGAAGTTAAGGGAACTTTTTTAACCGTATCCCTTGTTGAGAACTTGCATTAGAGAGAAGCAAGAAATCTTCCGCGCCAATAAATCACTTGCCTGCCTGATTCTCCCTCCTGCTAAATTTGATTCCTGTTAGGGGGAAGCTTCATTATACTGATGGAACAGCGCTGTTCCACCCTTGCTCTCCCATAAGAGTGTCTTCTAAGCAAATGGTAATTATGTTAATTTGCAACGCTTTACTTAATAGAAATACTCATTCAGAATTATTGTTTTTCCACTTGGTCTCAGTGTACCAGAGTCTTTGGCAGGCACGTCGGCATGAAAGTTAGACAGAATGTTTAATATTGAAAAAATTGACTCCCTTTTAGTTTATGACTTGTATTGGCCACGCCCAATTAAAAGTGATCCACTATAACAGTTAAAACTGTTTGTGAATTGTGTACTAGTTAAGCACTATTTGCAGACAGGCATATCCTAAGTCAGTCCTCCTTAAGTTTCTCTTGCCCAGAGTAAACATGACTCATCATAGCCCACAACATCTCTCATCTGAAGAATCTTGCTGGTGGTGTTTTTTTTTAATCTCTTGTTCAGCAGATGCCAAATGACAGCACATTGATTTAATTGATAGAAAAAGTTAAATTTAGCTTGTGTACGTTTGAGAGAGAGTTATTTTGGTTGCTGTAGTCAATTATCAACTGGTCAATCAACTCTTGATATCATGTTTGGTGATTTTAATGGTGTGATTATTATCCTCTCAAGGTTCAATTGTGTGCCAGTCATTTACTAAATTATGTTATACATAAACTCATTTCACTAACACATTTTACATTTTTAAATTTTACATTTTTGGATATAATGGCAATTGCCCTTAACAGCTAATGTATTAATGTAAGATACTGATTTTGATTGAAAATGTTTCCATATAAATCAAAAGGCAGTCAGTCCATGTTCAGGCAGATGCCCACATCGGACAGTAGTGCTGTGCTGCGTATGAAAAGGAAGCTTGTGCATTATTTGCATGCATATTTTTCCATGTATCAGTGAAGCATTAGCAAGCTGTGCTGTAGTTTGATTCTCGCTGCACCAGTGAACACAGGTTCTGCTTGCAATCCCATTCCGTTCTATTCCAGGATCTTAAGCAGAGCCCAACACATAATGAGGAGAAAAGCACTGGGATCGTGTCAAGGATGTATTCATAACTTGATGTGGTGCTTTATTGACGTACATAGGGCAACGGTACAAATAGGAAAATAATAATGATAGCCTGTTTATTGCATGACTCGAGGTCACAATATAAATGAAATGCTTATGAAAACAGCCCCAGATGCCCTCACCCAGGGGCCACGGGGAGGCCCCATGATACTCTTTAGCATTCACTCAGCCCTGATCTGATTTGCATGATTATGAAGAATGAGGAGAAAAGAAAACAACACAGAATCTATTCCATCCTCAGGCAACAACAAGCACAATTCTGGGCCAGCGATAAAGAAAGTCGATTGAATTTGTATTTCGGAGGTGAGCGAGTAAATAAAGGTGCCGAGGCATCAAATTGAGAGCAGTTAGCAGCTGGTCTTAAATAGAGCTCGGTGGAGTGTCGCATACT
>JAZGTJ010015074.1:0-13626 GCA_036877575.1 Botia almorhae
TTCACCTTGCGCTGAGATGCGGTTGCGTTGCGTACGCCAGACGCGTGCCGCTCCTGCCGCTGCTGAGTAAACAACTTCTCGTAAAGAATGACTAGAGGTGTTTTTTCGGTTATGACAAGTGATTCTCGGAGAACAAAAGCGCACACACAACTTCGAGCTGCTGTGGAAGGCATACCGCGACCTTGCAAAATTTAACAACGGTACATTTGTCTTAACACTGTAAAACGCGTAATTAAATTTGACAAGATTAAGAATTTATTACACCACACGAGCCGTTACGTAAAAGGATGAATGTTAATGGATATATTGAACCCTGCTTGCAATAAAAATACACCCTACAAATATATATGAAAATTGTTTAAACTTATGATAAAACGAATTTTATTCAAATTAATATTATTTTTCACATTCATATCCTACGTTTCATATAATTTCATATTGGACTTATTCAATAAATATGGTCTTAGGCACATATAACAAACTGCGGCTTGGAATAAGATATTTCCCTTAACCCAACAATCAGAGAACGACAGAAGAGTTTTCACGTCCATTGGTTGTTGTCTGGAGTCCCCTAAAACACTCACTCACAGGGGTCGCTCAAAAACGGCTGTTTTTAAGGTTTAAACAGTCTGGACTTTTTTTATTGTTAACACGTTAAGGCTTTATAATATTGCTTCACAGAAGGAATCTTTGTCCCCTAAGACAAAATTTGGCCCCTCATTATTCGAAATCATCACAGTTGGAAAGGCGGAACCGATGGGTTATTTTGTGGACGCGCATTATGGCGAGCTTCTCCGTGTGATTAGTTACACTTTATTCATTCTTTTCTCTTACAGTAGACGTGGTACACTATATGTCTCGATTAATTTCGCCCTTTTATACAGGATGATAAAGGAACAGCGCTTTCACGGAAAGAAAACCTCAACCGACTCTGGGCAAGTTTGCTTGAATGACTGCGCCGGGTTTTGCGTGTGTGCGCCCGCAATGCGCGTGGAGTGGGGAGGGGGGCAATAAATTGTGTAATTTCTCTTAACTGGCCGAGGCATTCACGATCAGTCCGGCATTTAAGCCCCGCAGCCCCCTCCAACTTTCTTTCTCCCCTCTTCCTCCTCTCTTTTTGAGCGCAGTAAGGGCGTTTAGAAAAGAAGCGTGGGTTCTTTTCACTCGGGCTGGGAGTATCTGAAACATATCCACCATGCTCTGTCCGCGCATTTGCAGAGTCCAATTAGCGTTTTGTAAGCCCTTTATTCTTTCACGATACTTTAAGCTAAGGAAATTTCGCCGTCATTCCAGAGTGTCATAATTAATATGACATCTGCGCGTCCGAAGTTCTATTGAACCACCTCTGCTGTAAAATAATAAAACAAAAACTCACACAAAGCGTCTGTTTTCTTTTCATAAGCAGGAGTTTGATATGCGGGATTATATTTCAATTTGTTAGCTGTTAAAACTACATTGCAAAGTTGTTTTGGGGGTGATGACTATTCATTGGGCTACTTTCGGAGCAGGTGCTGCGTGCGCAGCTATTTCAGAAAGACCGGACTGCTGTAATTACCCTCATTTTCATATTCATTCGAACCTGACGCTGATGCCTCGTTAACGACTCTACAGCAATGCAACACATATACATTTTAAAAACGCATTTTGATAACGTTTTACGTTGCTGTGACCTCCTTACGCATTTTAGGCTACATGTTTATTATTACACAAGGCTAATAATAACAACATTTTGCTCATACGAGTATAGACCCACTTTAGCGTTTACATTTTCAAAAAACGTGTAAGACGTGTCAATAAGCGGATGATTCAGGATTCATTCACTTGAGTGCGTTACCTGACACCATGCCTCGACTGTATGATTACATTTCTATACAGAGGGAATGTACTGTATCCTAAATTTACTGCACCTTGCAACACGCAGGTGTTTGGCGTCCAGATGTCTCCAAAAGCTAATTTTCATTCAAAGAAATTCGTTGCTGATGTTTTTGCACCTTGTAAAGATATAAATAATGTCATTATTTTGCAATGTATTCATATTTTTGACGATTACAGATTACCGTTTGGTTATGGTGATATTTACATATGTATCGAGCTAATATTTAGATATAATCCTATCTAATCTGTGTACTGTGATTAAATGAATGGTGTTCGGACGGAATTTAGATGGACTTCAGGGGTATTTGGATGAGTAAGATTAGTAATTTTCTATACTGTTCTATACTGTTACTGTACTGTACTGTACTGTTGTATTTTCAATGGCGATTTAAACTGCAGAGCCAACAGTAGCTGAGACAATCAAAAGTTATTAATGCGTTAAGGCAAACATAATTTACAGCTCACTGGTCAAAATCAATGCCAATGATTCTGTTATGGTTCGTAAGTTCGTAAATGTAGGAAACTATCTCCACCTAGTGGTTAAATCGCGGTTTGCATGAACGTGACAAGACGCGACACGCTGGTTCAGCATTAAACAGTTTGAACAACCGATAGGTTAACAAATTGTAGTGTTTGCTTTCAATATCTGATTATTTAAAACTAAACGCAAACTACAGATTGTCTATGTTTAACATATAACATCCAGGCATCACATATACGCTCACCTGGACTCAATTAATGAACAATTGGCGCCATTGCATGGACACAAACCAAACATCAACACGTGGACGTGTGTAAATCTTATAACGATCGTCGCATCTTGTTTAATTCTATTCTAATACCTTCAAAACATGATAATCTATTATTTTATCATGAACCCTCTTATAAAATTAGTATTCCATCATTGTTTAAGGGCCACACAAAAATAATCGTTACGAAATACTGACTTTGAACTCTGAACTTTACCTACACCGACAGATAACAAAACACAAACCTGATGGGCTGTGCTGGCCGCTTCCAAACATCCCACACATTGGCCGTGCGGGGGGGGGGTGCTCTTAAATTGCACGAATTTTGGAAGGAAGTGGACAGAAGCATCCGACGCATCAACGTCACCTGAGGACTGAAGCAAGAATGGATTTAGGTCTCAGACCAATAAACGGCGAACAGGGAAGAAAGGTGATTATTTTTTAGATTTTTTAACTGTATAATATTTACTTTAACTTGTATAAATTTCGTCATATATTTAATTCGACATTTATAATATTTAAATTACTTTACACAATTTCCGAGATAACAAGAATAAATAATTAAGCGGAAAAAGGTTAACTAGATTGCAATTTAATATTAATAATGTTGTGCACAAATCTTTACAGTCATTTGATGTGAACCTATATTTGTTGACAGTTTACAGTGCGTCAACAACAAGCACGTTTTGGGTTATATTGAAACATGGATCATTTCGGTTCCCTTGCACAACAGGAAAACGATTAACTAGTACTAATTTAAAGCCAATTAAACTATTCACTCACTAAGCGATGATTCCATTTTATGTGATGGGCATTTGATGGATTTGGTATCGAACTGCATTAACTTCACATTGTTAATGTGGTTGTGTTGTCGGAGGTCAGAGGTCATTTTCGCTTTCTGTTTGTTTAACAGGGCTCTCTGACCTCCTCCTACCTGGAAGAATCAACCAACAAATCAGGTGTGCTCTCCTGCATCTTCTGCCTGAAGGAGGGGGTCGGTTCCCTCGCCAGGGCTCTTAGACTATTTGAAGTAAGTGTTAAAGGGTGAAAACATTTGTATTATATAATCTGAGACACTTTCAGAGTCTCACTGTCTGTCTCTCTGTCTGTCTCTCCATTTATCTTAAGCCAAAAGGTGAGGGTGAAGAATAGTGAAAGATCATAGGACATTTCTAGAAATACAAACACTGAACAGAACGTATTCGGGAGGGATTTGGTCATGTGGGTGATGTAAGGGTTTGTTTGGCAAGGTTAGTGAAGTTTGTGATCTGCCCTCAGCTGATAAAACAGCAAGGAAATGTCGACCCCACAGCACTGTGATATTTGTTAACTATGAAAACATGAGACCATAGGCTATGAAAGGCTATGAGGCTATGAACTATGAGCAGATGAATATATTACAGTTACATTTTTACCCCTTTATTGGCAGAGGTGTAAATGAGTGATCAACTAAAGGTCATATCTATACCAAGTGCCTCTGTAGGATGACCGGCTAGTTTTAAGAAACCTTTAACACAGTCTCGTGCTGTCTTAAACAGTGACTTTATGCCTCATCTTGTGTGTTTTGCTCATTTTACGATAGTGTGGAGTAGCATTAAAGAGACAGTTCAACCAGAATTAAATTCTCTTATTATACACTTAAACCCACGTGACTTGTCTTCCTATAGAACACAAAGAGATGTTAGGCAGAATGTTATGAGGACTGACAGCCTCGGTCACCATTTACTTAAATTGTATAGGAAACAAAATGCAGTGAAAATGCAATGAAAGTGAATGGGGTCCGAGACTGTCACTTACTAACATCCAGAGATGATAGTAAAGGGAGTAAATATGACAGATTAAAAATGTTCTGGTGAACTATGTATTTAAGAGGCATGTGCAGGCATATAAACCTTATTCAATAAATAAAAAAGTCAATAAAAAGAACAATAAAGAGTAAAGATAAGAATTTCCCTGAAAAGTGACCTGACCCTATAAAACATATAAGTATTAATGAAATAAAGCAGAATTTTTGTCCTCTGAAAATCAGGTTATTCGGTTTATGTAAGATTACACATATGTTAAGGGGCATGAACCCCGGTAACATTAGACATTTGTGTGATTGATTGAGGTTTAACTAAACTCATGTCTGTGTGACGCAGAAGACAAGATGGAGGTCAAGCATTTACAAAATGAAAAAAATCAGCAATGTTTGCTTATAAAGGGTTTTTCCCTTGAACTCCCCTAAAGTGATGTTTTATTTGATTTAGTCCCTTTTGGGGACAGTTTCATCTCTTATGTGCGTACGTGCGTACACACACATACATGGTGTCATGCCCTGAATTTGTAATAATGCCAAGATTTTTTGATTCGTTTCCAAAATTTCTACCCCACTTGTATCAAAGTTCAAGGTGTTTAAGAACAGATTCAATCAAACAAATCTAAAGCACACGACCGGTTTTAATAAGTGATTGCCAGGACATTATAATGCGATCATTTTCTGATTATATATTGACGATTACACAAACATTCTACATTTTACAAAGTGCTATTAAACTCCCTATTCCCCAAATTTCACCTGCTGCTTAAACTAATGAGCCGACTGCATCTCTGTGCTTCTCTGGTGCTCTCAAATCAATAATGGGTATGTACTAAACGCCTCTGGTGCCACTATAAAGATTAAAGCTCTGCTGCTGGCTTCTGATTGGCCATTCTGTACCTCCCTACTCCACCCCCTCTACTCCGCCCTCCCTAGTCGCCCTGGATATTCCATGCAGACAACTAGAAACTTCCATATTAATGTCTGCGCCTAATCCAGAGCAATTTAATGTTTGCTGTGTATACAAAGGATGTTTTTGTAAAAACATGAAAACAACTAGATTGATTATCTCTCTATTCTTGATTTACTGTCTGGCTCAGACAACATGTATGACCGTATATTAATTATTAAGGTTTATTATAATCTTTACATAACAGACTTTTGAGGCAGTTCAAAACACAAAAAAGTATCACCATCATGACAGTGAAAGTCATATAAACACAGATAAAAACATCAGAGATGTTGCACTGTGTGTTGCACTGATGTGTTTGTCAGTGCTGTACTGGTGCCGTACGGTAACTTGGTGTACTGCAATGTGCAATGAATTAGCAGTGTCACACAAACTGCTCACAGACAGCCTGTTTTTTTCGATGGATTTGAGCGCCACCTCGTGGTCAAATATGATGTACAATTTGAATGTGATGCTGTAGTTCACTTTCAAATGCACAGTACTTTTAAAGATTTAGATTTTAAAATGTACTTAAACAGCAATGAATATTAAAAAGTCAAAAAAGAGCATATACTTCAAATAAGTTTTTAACAGCAATACAATAATAATAATTTACACATTTAAATAAGATTAATTTTAATTAATTTCAATTAATTTGCTTTATACCATTATGTATTTGAGTGAACATCATTTTTTATATCAATGTGCCAGTTTAGATTTATTCTTTATTGCATTTATTCATCATTAAGTTTTTCTCGTCCATATTGTGTGTGTACAGGAGAAGGGCATAAATCTGACCCACATTGAGTCTCGTCCATCACGCAAGAACAATGAGGAGTACGAGTTTTTCATCAATGTCGATCCGGCCTCCTCTAAAATTATTGATGAAATTGTCGATGATCTACGCACACAGATCAGCGGGCAGGTACATGAGCTGACTCGCAACAAACAGAAAGACACAGGTGAGATAAAACACACACCACAGTTTCACTATGGTATTATTGCAAGAGATGGAAAGACAGACAGTGTCAGAGGAGGGTAAGAATTGGATCACACAGAATGTGAAGAAAACAAAGCTTGTGTACAGAAATAAGACTGACGTAATCGCTCTTAAATGTTACCATGGAGATAGATGACGCGTACCCTCGCGCTCTGACCCTCTTATTGGTTGTTTCCAGAATTACATTCGTTTAGTTTTTGAGCACCAACAGACTCACGGAAACAAACTGAAAGCATATTCAACAAATTCTGTGAGTCAGTTCAGCAGGGCAAGAGGTCAGAGTTCAATACAAAGACTGACAGACCAACTGACCTCACCACAATTCCCCCCTTTATCCAATAAGAAAACACAAAGCAGGGGACATTTATGGATATTAATGGGCTGTGAGGAAAACCAGCCAGGATCTTCGGTCAGACTCAGTTCTGGGTCTTTTGTTCTGACCGCCCCAGGCTGGACCTCACTGCTCAACTATGTACTGATGGCTGGACCCCCAAAGAGTTTAACTGTCATAAATATATAGAAGATATACAGTCTGACTGCTGTTGAGTGATTTGACCTCATAGCCTGGATAGCACTGCAACCCTTTGGCTTATTTTCCACACAAAGCTTTTGTTTATCATCTCATTAATCTCCATTAGAATGCCAATTATAATGAATACAACATTAGCTCAATTTCATAACGCCTTCTAAAATCAAACAATGGAAATACTATCGATGGGAGATAAAGACTTAATGTTTCAGCCTTGAATCCTTGAAAGATATCGCTGAAGAGTTTTGTTAATTTGACTAGATATCCACGAGCATAACAATATATTTATGTTTGTAAAGCAGTCTGTAGTCTGTTAGAAAGTCTGATTTTCTGGTGTTTTCTCTACCTCTCAACTGTTGGTAGAACAGTAACAAATGGTAGTTGTGTCACTTCCTGTACCAGTAAGATGGTCACTTCCTGTTCCTGGTCAATATTAGCTGCAATGTTGACCAGACCTTTTGT
This sequence comes from Botia almorhae, assembly GCA_036877575.1. NCBI lineage: Eukaryota > Metazoa > Chordata > Actinopteri > Cypriniformes > Botiidae > Botia > Botia almorhae. Next base: position 7,363 of record JAZGTJ010015074.1, read on the forward strand.
TGTGGTCTGTCTATGAGAGACCAGGAACGAATTGTCTGTAGAACTTTAATTATATCAATATTAAATATACATCTGAAAAAATGAAAAAAACTTGTTCAAAGACATCCAAGCAGTTTAGAAAACATACAGTAAACAGTTTATTGAACAGGAAATAATAATACAAAATGTTCTTCTGCTTTTCCCTTTCAATTGTCATCAAAGTTCCATGGTTTCCCAATGACATCCAGGACTTGGATCGTTTTGCCAACCAGATTCTCAGTTATGGGTCAGAGTTGGATGCAGACCATCCTGTAAGGCTCTGTGTGTGTGTGTGTGTGTGTGTGTGTGTGTGTGTGTGTGTGTTTGTCTTGTGATTTAAATATGTGGTTTACGAGGACACAAATGTGTACGAGGACATGTGTAAAGCGTGTATAACAATGTTAACATGATGTACAGGGACACTTCTTGTGTCTTCATAAACTGAATTGCTTAAAAAACAAATGAAATGGTGATTTTTGTGTTAATTAAAAATTCCAAACGTTTTCAGTCAGAGTTTAGGGGATAGAATATACAGTTTGTACAGTATAAAAACAATTACATCTTGCTTGTTTGTGTGTGTGTGTTGTGTTGTGTTTGAAGTACACGTATGAGTGAGTTCAGGAAGGGGGTGGGCACACATGAGCGAAAGTGAGAGAGAACTTTTTCATTTTTATGTAAACGCATGCATGTGTAGGCGTACACAAGTGTTTTTGAAAGATCTCTAGTTTGTCTGTGTGATGCTAAAAGCTCACAGTCAGAATGGATGCATCACTCTCTATTCTAATGGAAACGGGCGGGGGCCTCAAATTGATGTCATCGCTTTAATTGGGCCCCTGTAATTATAAATAATTGCTGCGGTCATTAAACCGAAATGCATTCGTTCTACAAAGGCTTCATTTAAATGAGCATTTCACTGCCGTGTGCTGCTTGAGCTGAGTAATACTGTCAAAGGCTACTGAGAGATCAGACAGATCAGACCTAGCTGTAGATATACGCTCTGACGTCTTGCCTTTTTCTTCGCAGGGTTTCACGGACCCCGTGTACCGCGCCAGGAGAAAGGAATTCGCTGACATTGCGTACAACTACAGACAGTAACTATTGCCTTTCCATATTCCCATCCCGGTTTTCCGTAGTGGGATGTTTCCCACCTCTAGCTCTTCCCTGTTTATTGTACATTCTATGGAAAATTGCCCTGCGTAACAAATGGGGTAAATTACAGGGTTCCAGTGCAGTCCGGAGCGCCAGTAGCTTTGTCACCATAATTGAGATGCATTATTCACACGGCCACTACAAAGGGCAGGAGCGTTGAATGCGACGCCCCCTGAGGGTCATTTACATACAGGCTTCAATCGATAAAAACACCACTCGTCTCTCCAGAACTTATATTCAGTCACATATGACGCGCGTGGGCTTGCGTGTGCGTGTGTCGACACACACACCTGGTTACGGTGATGTTTTTGGTGTGTGATTTAAAGAAACAGTTCCTAAAAACTAAAAATTCTGTCATTATTTTTTCGCCTTCCAGTGGTTCAGAACCTGTGTGCTTTATAGTTTAGAAACCTTGATCTAATCTGTTACGCTAAAAAACATACACGTTTTTATAGTCCTGTAAAACTATTTCATAGTACGAGATACTGGAATAAATTTAACTCGCTGATTCAGTAATCTGGTTTTAATAGTCCGGTTAAAAGCTTATTGACAGGAAGATTATCAGTGAATGACCTAAACTTTTTGCATAATTGCTCATTTGTGACAATTAAAAACTGCCTGTCCGGGTGAAGTTTCTTAAAAAATACTGTAAAAATATATTTAAAAAATACTTTAAATGTAAGCGCCTCTCACATGTTCTCCTAGTGGACAAGCTATTCCACGTGTGGAATACACTGCTGAGGAAAGAGCCACATGGGGGACGGTTTTCAGAGAGCTGAAAACACTGTACCCCACACACGCCTGCCGCGAGCACAACCGCGTGTTTCCTCTGCTGGAGAAATACTGTGGCTACCGCGAAGACAACATACCACAGCTGGAGGACATCTCACGGTATCTGCAGTGTAAGACTGTCCTTTACAAGATCATGTTTACAGTCATAAACGCTCATATAAAGAGGAATAAAAGGTCCACAAAATGGAATTGCAAAAATAATGACCAACACTCCCTCCCACCATGTAATTGGTCAGACAAACAGATAATTCCACCCCTGAACTGATGCCATTGGTTAAGCCAGCGCAGCTGTGTCAAAGTGTGTCAGAGTAGCAACACTGAGCTAAACTTAATGTTAAGCTTTCAGCAAAAGAACCTATCAATGGCTTAACTGTGGTTGCTATTGCATATTAAACTGAGATTTAAGAGGAAATTCTTTTGCACTTTAACGGAGCTGCTGAATATTTCAGTGATAATTTCAATGCCATCAAAGGACAAAACAAGTATTAATTAGTCAGGTTACTCAGTTGGAAAGTGGTAGATGGTATATCCCCCATCTACTGCCACACAATCGTAATTATATAGTGATATCATAGTGATATATATAGTAATTATACAGTGATATCACCGGTCCTCTTTTTGGCAAAAGCAGGTTGTTTTGATACACACTAACTCGCCCTTGCACTTTTTTCCCAGCATGCACTGGGTTCCGTCTGCGTCCCGTGGCCGGTCTTCTCTCTTCTCGTGACTTCCTGGCCGGTCTTGCTTTCCGCGTGTTTCACTCAACCCAGTACATACGCCACGGCTCTGAGCCCATGTACACACCTGAACCGTGAGTCGACCAGCCTTCGTCTCTGTGTTAGATAAATACACCAAATGCATGTCATGGCATATGTAGATTCAATACAAAAATAACCCCTACGCTGCAAAAGACACATACTGTAACATACTGTATACTGATACTGGTAATAATTTGGTTGCTAATGGATGTGTTTGGTTTTTCGCACAGTGACATTTGTCATGAACTGCTGGGACACGTTCCGCTGTTTGCCGACCCATGTTTTGCGCGATTCTCACAGGTTTGATGCCCTCATATGCTTAACGCTTTATTGTCTTATTTCTACAAATGTGTTATATAATATAACATAGTGATGTGATTTCCACATGTGATGTTTTCTGTCTGATCAGGAAATTGGACTTGCTTCCTTGGGAGCACCTGATGAATTTATTGAGAAGCTGGCAACAGTGAGCGTGCCTTTAAATTACTTTACATTTGAATTTTGAATAACTGAATGATATGATATAGGACTGATTGACAGTTGACAGGACACAGGGTAAACGGAGTATGTTGTAAACATGCTGTTTGCAGGTCTATTGGTTCACTGTGGAGTTTGGCCTGTGCAAGCAAGGGAACGATATAAAGGCTTACGGTGCAGGACTGCTGTCATCCTTTGGTGAGCTACAGGTGTGTATACTTGCACAAGACACACTCTAAATCTTCCTCTTTCTTGCCCTGGGTCCTGATATAGACTCACAGTGGCCTCATAAGGAGGCAGTTCGCTGTGAAAATGAATAGGGGAAAATTAATGGGGAGTGAAAATCAATATAGTTAATCAATACAGTAAACAAAAGGCTGGTAATGTTTATAAGCTTTACCTATTAAAAGAACATAGGTGAGGGCTTACACAACCTCACTGTCGTTATTAAGCTTAATCAGTTTAAAACCTCAATAGTGAAAAACAGACAGAAACTGTTATATTGTTGTATTGCAGTATTGTTTGACCGGCAAACCAAAACTTCAGCCCTTTGAGCCAGAAAAGACCTGCCTGCAGAAATATCCCATTACAGAGTTCCAGCCTGTTTACTTTGTGGCGGAGAGTTTTGAGGATGCCAAAGAAAAAGTCAGGTAAAGCCACTGAAATTAAAGCCATATCTGGCCCTTTAAATACAAAGCCATATCTGGCCCTTTAAATATAACACTCTGCATTTTCTAACGATCCCTGTTCTTGTGTTGCTGTTTTTTAGGAAATTTGCATGCACCATTCCCAGGCCTTTCTCCGTGCGCTACAACGCCTACACACAGCGCATCGAGGTGCTGGACAACACGCAGCAGCTGAAAAATCTGGCTGACAGCATCAGTGGTGTGTGTTTTGTCATTTTTAGTAAACAGAGAAAAAATGAGGATCATATCAATGGTTCTGACTAAGTAAACTGTCAAAGGAGTGTTAACGTGCAACCTATTATTGTACTTCTACAATAATAAAGCTAAATTAACTGTTTTTAAGTACAAATTATATTGCAAAATATACTGAATCAATACTGTGTGAAATTCTGAAGGGGCATTTCATGTAGAAATAATTCTCTATGGTAACAACAGCACAGGTTGTTTTTCTAGTGTATTATTGTTGTCTGTGATTGTTGACTCCAGCAGAAATCCTTTTACATCAAGAACAAACAACATTTCTATTGAACACTTGATATGAACCTATAATTTATTAATCAGCCATATTTTGATGAGCTACTGAATCGTGTGTAGCCTCATTTTAATTCTCTCTTAAATGTACGTCATACTCAAAGTATTTTGCTACTAATATTTTGCGTTTTAATATTTTTCTTAGGCGAGATGTCAATCCTGTGCAACGCGCTGCAGAAGATGTAATAAACGATGGCGAAGGATTTCAGACGGAAATAAACAGGAATGGGCCTTTAAAAAAGCTTCATGCATTACCTATTCGCGTTGTTTTTTATGCATAATCCATAACGCCGCTTCTAGTTGCCACATAGTTTTAATCACAAGAAATCATAATCTTCGTAATAGTGTTACATAAATCTTGATGTATTCAATGTAGAAAATATTTATAGCGTATATTTGTAAGTCCATAATTGTAAGACATCACGTATATCTGAAATAGCACAAAATAATACGTACAAATAACGCTATGCAAAAGAAACCGCTTGTAAATACGAAACGAGGTTTGGGCGTTATGAGGCGGTCTGGTTACACTATTCGTTACGTTATATATTTTTTCTCGATAGTAATGAAATATGAATTGCCTACCGTCAGCCATTCAGCTGTTGCTGCTGTCGCACGCTGCTTTATTCTCACGGGATAATTTTCTTAAACCCGCAATCAACGAAATTACAGGATCAAAGCGTTAATGATACGTTTGCCGAGCCATTTCATTTCGACCAAAATGCCTTCTTGAGTAAAATTGCTTTTATTTAAAACCTTGTTCGTATGCTTCATTAAACGTAGATTGATTTGAACGTACCAAAATACATTTGCGATACGTTTAGCTTGACTGTGAACGCAATTCTAAAACATTAAACATGTGTGTCTGCATTAAGACTTTTGAAATTGCAGTTTGAAAAATGAGATGTTATGCATGCGTTGTTAAAATGTATTTCAAATCATCAATAAAGGTTATAATATTATTTTCGTTGTTGCTGTTGTTAATAAAAATCTGTTTCAGTACCTTGGAGAGCACCACAGTCTACATCCGCTGATTTTGTGTGTGTATATATATATTATAGGTTCCTACATTATATATCTTATATTATATAAATGATTTATTGATTTATTTCCAGTAAAGACTTGTTTACTGGTGACCTATTGGTGACTCATAAAAAAACATTTAGCTGATGTAATTTCTCTCTCTTCTCGCTGAAAGCTATATAGATAGAACCAGTGACATGTCTTATTTGGAGCCAGAATAGAAAAACGCTCGTGACGCATCTCACCTTAAAATCAGACGTGCATTTGCGCAACACATTTACATAAAATCTTGGCACCTCGGTATATAAATTGCCAGGACCATGGCTCTAGACCAAGCAGTTTTACCCAAATTTGGGCAGAGCAGGAAACCTCTGTTGCTATCCACGTACTCCATCAGATTTCATTGAATTTATTTTAAATATAAGTGGAAATATTGAAATAGGAACCGATGAAGACGGACAGCATCGTGCAGAACGTTCCCTGCAGCGGCAGAAAGCGGAGTCTGATTGAGGATGCCCGGCGGGAAAGAGAAAGCGCGTCGTCGTCGCCGGGCCCCTCGCGGTGCGGGGACAGCTTCGTGTTTGAAGAAGAGAACCGCGGCAAAGTCACTCTCAACATCCTCTTTGCACTCAGAAATGAGAAAAACGCGGGGTTCTTCAAGGCTGGCAAAGTCTTTGAGGTAAGGAAGTTTATTATGGTGTTTTTCCCTAATAAACTTCTGCTGGTTAAAAATACCGTTAATTCATTACCAAACATTGCTTAACGCAACATATCAGTATATGTATTCAAATATAAATACATGTTTGAATATATATTTCATTTTGACATTT
>JAZGTJ010015075.1:0-13626 GCA_036877575.1 Botia almorhae
ACAGATTCAATTATACAGCTGAGCACAACTTATATCACGCTTAAAAATACAGAATAATAAACTAAGAGTTTCAATGTTGCTCAAAATTGGTTGTATTTACTCATTTGTAAGTCGTGATCATTATTCTCTCCCCTTGAGATCTTAAAAGATTCATTATAAAACACAAATACTTGCACACTATTGAGATGTAATTCTTTACTTCATGTTTTTCTCTCTTGTTGTGAGTTTTCAGGAAGCATGAGAAACTTAATCATCAAAACATCAGATGTTTTTGCGTGAGGCTGCAGCTGAAAGCTAACCACAGAACTTTCTCACCTCTTTCAGCCATGCCTGGGGCCCGTTTCCTGGACGAGAGACGGTTGCCATGGCTTCAGCACGGCGGAGCCCTTTTCTGATGCTCTCTTGGCCTTCCTCAGAAGCGGGTTGAGGAAGAGGACGGCTTCTTCAAATGCTGCATGAAGGGAACGTTCTGTGATCTCCACCATCGGTGGACTTCCTGGTAAACAACATCACCTTGATATTTCCCAGGAAAACGCATGGAAACAGCTCGTCTGAATTTGAAAGCGTTTAGGTAGCTGAGGTCCTGCAGATGGTCAGACCGTTGGAGATCTGGAGTCCGGCACAAGAAGCAGTTTTAAATCGCTCAGGGCGTTTGTTTTGAGGGTTTGCTACAGGGCTGTAAGCAGTTCTGCTTCAACACTTGTGTAAAATAGCTGGTTTTGCTGGGACTAGAACTTTTTAGTTGTTTTATTTACATGCCATTTAAAAACAAGTGTCTGTATATTTACCTAAACACTGAACTTCAGTTTATAAACTAGACTATATACCAAAACATACATTTTCCCCAACAGAATGAATGTCTTGATTTTTGCGCATGTAAACGGATTCGATCTGTATCTGGTGTCAGTGGATAAACTGAATTAAGTTGACAGTTTAAATGTGAAGCGGTCTCTTCGCTCTCATCAGGCATGAATTGATGTGAATTTGTGCGCTCTGCATGCGACTGCATTGAGCTGATTCACTTCACACTGTGGGGCTCGGCCTTCTGTCTTAACAGATGAGGTGAGGCGTCGTTCAGTGATTTCCTGAGGTCAGGATGCCAGGCAGAGGGGTTTCCAATAAAATCAGCCCTTACAAATGTTAATTAGAGCCTCATACCATTGATCGTGCTCAAAGATTTCCTCCTTGACATCCATATTGTCTCTCTGTAAATCCCTAATGAGGACCTTCATTTCTGCCCTTCATGTCATTTGTTATTGGTCTTTTAAGACGTACAGTTTATTACATGCAGTGTGTCCTGTTATCAGACCCAATACTTTCTTTCTCTCCTTTTTTTCTTTCTGGAGTTGCAGGAAATGACATCATGAGTGTGTTTTTTGTGTTTGACAGCATGAGTTTATGTATTCACGTTTTGTTTAGTTCGTGTCTTGTTTGTCTAAGGCAGTGCAGTAGACGTGTCGCAGACGTGCAGAATCCTGTTTATCTCGAATTTCTCACCGTGCAGAGCGACGGTGTGTTCATACAACAAACTCCGTTGTTTTCGCGTGCATCATGGATACGCGGCGTGCGAGCAATTTCTGATCAGATCCCCACAGATTCAGCTGAGCTTCCGTCTCTCTCTCTCTCTCACCACTGTCTGCTTCATGTCTGTAAGCTCTCGGAATTTGCATGTGTGAAAACTTTAGTCTTGAATCATCCTCATGAATAAAAGAATGAATCTTTCTGCTATTCGCTCACATCAAGTTTTGTAGCCGCAACTCTCAAAACACACATTGTTTTTTTCTCGTTAGGCATGGTCGCAAACATAAGTCGTCCAATTAATGACGCGTCCAAGATCTTTCACGTCCATTTAACTGTTGCACCTACGGCAGCAGCAACCAATCGCTGTGTAGCTTAAAACGTTACAGCCTAAAATAAGATTTTAATTGATATTCGGGTCAGGCAACAGGTTGAGCCGAGATCGCACCTTGAACGTCAGCTTCAGCTGAACGTATCTGTTAAAGATCACATGTTCTCCAGCACTCGCTGTACCTGTTTCTCCACTGGCAGCTGTTGTTTATCACCACACTCATTATAACCCTGCTGATGTGTGTTCTGTTATGCTGCTTTTACAGGCTGTGGATGTCACAGAGGTCAGTTATGGCAACAAACAAAGGGTGTTCCTCCAGAATCGATGCTGTTTTTTAACAATTTACGTCACAAAAAGGTCGAATCTTATTTATTAAATGGATGATCCTGACTCGGATCGGATCAGCTGTGATAGATTCGGTTGTAAAGTACCAGAAAAAGAGAATCAGTTTAGTGCTCATTATGCAGAAATATGTGACTGGAGATGCTGTTATTCGGCAGTTAAAATCAGTTATTCCAGAGAGCCGCGATAAATTATATAAACCCAGCAGCAACACCAGCGAGTTGCTTGGCAACCATGAAAAGTCTACAGTACTAAGCAGAGAACTTTTAGTTTTCTAAAAATCAAGTACATTCTAATTATTAGAAATTATTAGGAATGATTTGGCTGTAATTAAACTATTTAAATAATATTAAACATTAGCCTCGTATCGTGTTGCTGTTGCTACAGTTTCATAAAAGCATTTTGCCTCTCAAGAGATTGTGTTTATTCTTTTATTTTTGATCTTTCTCAAGCAGGGACACCAGTTGAACCCTCAACACGAAATTTTACAGGCTCAGAGTTTGATGACTAGCGATTATAAAAAAAAAAGAATTAAGCTACAGAGTCTTTCTCAGGTTCATCTTACGTGTTTGACTCGTATCTTGACGTTTTGGTTCATCTTTTAACAGCTTGGCCTCTTCTGTCTGTTCCCCTCTGACTTCATTGGGCCCCTGTGTGGGGCCTCTATCTTCTGGGCCCAGTGGAGCCCACTTCCTGCCTGCACAGGACATCAGTCAGTGTTCTTAAGCATAAGTAGCCAAAAAGGGTTCCAGACAGAAGCCAAAAATAGCTCTGCCTATCTGTCTGTCTGAGGCTCAAATCCACTCTCTCGCCCGCTCAGCCTGTATTTATGAGATCACAGGAATCAATGCACAGAAACGAGCAGTGGAACAGAGAGCAGAACTTCTGTTGCGATTGTTTTATTAGCTGTGGATGTCTTGGGCTTTATACTTCATATTCATTTTCTGTTTTATCTTTTGTTTTTTGTGAAAAATCAGTTTTTGGATAGTTAGATAAATCTGGATAGTTAGAGAACTAGGCTTGATTTAACACTCTCTGTTGATTGTTAGTCTCAAGTCTGTTGATACTCTGGTGCAGGTGTGTGTGTGTGTGTGTGTAGTTTGTCATCTGGAGTGTTGAGTAAGGCAGGCGTGTCACACACATAAATGCATTTACTTATACACTGTACAACACACACACTCAATGACACCTCAGTGAGAAAAGATTATGCATAAGAAGGGGAAAGGATTTACTTGTCAGTTAACACTCCTTCACCAGCACTGTTTCGCCGGTCCTTCTGCTCAGAGGGGCAACGGAAATCTTCTTAGCATTTGCATATTTAACTGCGGTCTTCATAAACTCTCTAATAACGACTTTGTAATGTATTTGAAGTCCTTCGGTGAATTAACTTCTCTCAGCAAATTGATTACTTATTAAATTTATTGTCAGAATGTTTTGTTCTGCCTTCGACAAAAGACCACAAAAAACCTGTCAAGCCGTCATAAAAACGTCTTTGAACTCGCCACAAACATTGTGTAGTTACAATACCCTTAAAAGCCAAAGGGAGATGGGCTGTATTACATCAAGGAATATAAACACAGCCCACAGACTCGTGCACAGTAGAATTTTGGCAAACGGCCTGCCTCACAATTAACCAAATGCTCCATGCTATCAGTGCTTTGTTTTAATTGGCTGAGCTCTTGATTGGCTAAGTGGTGAATTGAATCGAGTTTTTTAAATGTGTGCACATGTGGATAGATGCATGAATATTTCTCACATCGAAACTCAGTGGCTACATCTCCAAACCCTCTCCAAGCGGAACACTTTCATGTGCACATTTTCCTACAGAAGCCACGCTGCTTTTAATCTCCTTTTAAGTACAATCCCACAAGGCACCGATGTTCAGCGAATAAGGATGTTCATTGTTTTTTTGTGTGTGTGTTTGCGCGTCACATGTGATGCAGAACATGAAGAGACCTTCTGTCTCGCTAAGGTTCTAAATAAAATTTGATTCCCTGCCAAAACAAGTAAAAACGAGACCATTTCAAATGTGTCTCTTTAGAGTTTGTGTCTAGAGCTGTGTGACAGAGTAAAGATGAGTGTATTGTGTTTGGAGAGATTTAATATTGATGGAAATGTGGTTCAGGTGTGGATGGATTCATTTCACAGTGTAGAAAAGAAGTCCACACACAGGTGTGTGTAAGTGGAGATTTATGTCTATACTGTATCTTAGACATTTATACTCGAGCATTCGCTGTCATTTTGAGTGTGTGTGTGTGTGTGTGTGTGTGTGGCACGACAGGAGAACGAGGAGAGAGAGAGAGAGGAGAGAGAGAGAGAGGAGAGAGAGAGAGAGGAGAGAGAGAGAGAGGAGAGAGAGCTCCATGTTTCTACCCAAAGATGGCAGTCTCTCTCTGCAGGGGAGCGAGGAGTGCGTGGAGAACAGGTCATGAAAACAGGACATTTATCCTCCATTAGAGCGACGTTCTGACAAAGTGCACACAGCACCACAACAGAATACTAATACTGCTGAATCTCCTGCTCTCTCTCTCTCTCTGGCTTACAATAACACACAATTGCAGTCATTTGGCGGAGGTGAAAACAAGCGTCTCTGACAAGCAGCCAATAAACCCACTGCTTCTGCTTATCACCTTTCTGCTTTTAAACTCTTATTTTCTACGTTGGTAGAGTGTCTCTCTCTCTCTCTCTCTCTCTCTCTCTTTATCTCTGTCTCTCTTTTTCCTTATTTCTGTCTCCGTCACACATCCACGAACGGTAAATTCTCATACTTGTTAATATTTCATATACTGTTTTATTTTAGGGACGAATTTACAGTAAAACACCAGTAAGGTTTGTGTCAGTTCTTTTTGATGATTATTTGATTATCCGCTGATTATCTTTCATCAAATTTAGTTTATCTGTTAATACTTTTGACCTTAGGCTTCTCTCCAGCGCTGCCGGGTCACGGCACCAGGAGTTCTTTCAAACGAGGGCTTTGTCTTTCCCATCAGCCCCTGGGCTGGACAATCTAATCTGACATTTTGGTTTCAAATAGGCAGGTTGCGTCCACTGAGGGGTATGATTTACATAACATAACTGGTGTTCAGTTTTGAATCAGAAATAGTTTGGGGGTAAAAGTTACAGAGTTTAAAACAGAGGAAGCAATATTGCGTTTACCTAAGGCCGATCTTTGACTGTTCTGCTAAACCTTTTTAATTGATTTGTTGTGTTTATTAAATGGTACTTGCGAATACAAACATTTCTATAGCTGTTGAATAATTTGGTGATGGATTTGGTGCATGACTCGCCTTATACTGCTTGTGCCATAGATGTAAATGTTACCTCCAGTTATGTCTCGTTAAGAAATGAGTTGTTTTTCTAAGGAGAACACCTTAGCAACCGCGTAGAAATGCCCTGGCAACCACACATGACTCTGATGGCAGGTTTTAATACAGCCGGACACCACTCATATTTTCTTGAGAAATTGTTCAAATCGAGTTAAAAACTGTGATTTTGTTGTTGATCTTTAAAAAGTATTGTGTGGTGTAACGTTCATAATTTCTCTCTCGGCATTGATTAATTCTGCCATCTAACGGATGTGTCGCTCTGAATGAGAGAACCAGTAAAAGTGTCATTTTTTCCTCTCGCTGTTCAGCTGTATGTTTACATGCATATTTGCCCGTTTTATGTGATTCTCTATTGCACAGGCTTGTATTATTTCATTTCTCATTGAAATGTCATATTTCCTGTTTGTGTGAAAGGCACGCGGCTATAAACATCGCATTGCGCGGTAACTGCTGAATGCAGCTCTGAGAAAAGCACAAAACCTTCGCTTCAAATGCGAATACAGTGTCGTTACCATGGAAGGCAAACGAGTGTTTCTGAGTAGAGCTGAATAGTCCATCCTGTCCTTCCTTTGTTTAACTCTCTCTTTGTGTCCTGAGCGTTCTTATTTTATAAGTGCCTTCATCCTCCAGTCTGAGGGCCGCAGAGGTGTGAGCTGCCGGTGAGAGCACAGCCCCATCTCCAGATGAATTCTTTCCCATTGCGCCGTGTTCTCTGTGCTAAGAATAATGCAGCAAACCTCTGGAGAGAGAGCTGAGGAAACAGCAGTGAGCTCTGTGACGTCAGGTCAGGTAGAACACGAGTGTGTTTGAAGGCCACACAGTGGAGACTGTGGTGAGCTATGTGAAAGGCCCCCAGATTGATGTCCAATCAGATGCCCGTGTGGAAAAAAAACTATATAGGGACAATTTGGTCTGGGCTGATATGATGTGACACAGTCTTTAATAATAAGTGTATTGAGGCAACGCCATGATACATAAATATCTGATATGTGTCTTGCATGTAAAGGATTACTGTATTCTTGCATCATGGCATTTACAAGGCACTTTAAGCATTACTGAAAAAACCTACATGTCTTTTGATTGTTTTATTAGCGATGGCTTTCTTTTGATGATTTGACGCCTCATCTTTGTTGTAATCAGCATAAGACAGCAGTGAGCCTAAAATAAATATGAAAGATCCTTTTAGATTAATATTTAATTTGCTTCATGTTTGTAGTAATTAAAATGTGGGCACAAGCCAAGATTATTGGTTAAAGCTCTCTCTCAGACATTTTATCTAATTATTTGCACCTGTGCTGAGTGTTTAATATTAATAGCTTTGGTGCTCAAATCTGAATGGGCTATTGAATATTCATAAAGTAATAAAACACTGAATTCAGTCTTTCTGTTACCGGACAAGCAGATTCACAACAGTAGATGATTTATAATTGTGTTAAAGGCGACCGGTCTCTCTTGTTCTCGGAGCTGTATCATATTCACACATCAGCGATTTCTATTTATTATAAATTTCGATGCATAGCTATTCGCACATTTTCCTTTTGCTAAACTCAGCTGCAAAACATCAAGCTTAAAGCTGATTGGTCCATTTAGTAAACGTTCTAAGATGTTGCAAACTCTTCATTTCCTGTGTAGACAGACCCGCAACTGAAAAAAATGATATCGCCATTACATTTGAAACAAAAATAATGCTGTTTTTTCACCCTAAATAGAAATTCTAAGATAAGTAAAACTGAGAGCTGCATATTTTTTTCCAAATTTTCCGTCACTTGTTTTTATTAAAACTCTTTAAGACGCTCTGCAGCGCAGTTTTGTTAAATAGTCTTGTTAGCCTTCACTACCCGTGTAAAGTCACAGAGGATGTTTCAGTGCTGCTTCAGAAGTGTTTGACCTTTAATTGCCCGACTTCATCACAGTGGGAGACGTGGAGACGCAGGCGAATGGAAATGTGTTGCTAATATGTTGTTGGTGTGTTGTTATTGCATCACTGGATTTTGTATTCATTAGGCGACATGCCGACTTCAGAAATTACCCAGAAGACGCGGCGCAGAGAAAAGGCAGAGGATGAAATGACAGCGCATCCAATTACCAGCAGAACGGGGTGTAATGATTCGAGAGGGATGGCGAGAAGTGGACGGTTCAGATGTGTAAAGCTGCTCTTCAGTAAGATGGAGCTCTGAAAGTCATTCTCACTAAGTCCTCATCTCGCGTCTTTGTTCATTAAATGGCCCTACAAGTAGCTTTCCAATGATTAATCCATCTCTGATTTAAAAGTTAGTGCAGGAAAGACCGTCTTAGTGTGTGTAATTAGTCTTAGTACTAAAACAGGGTCAGATCTTATAACACTTTTGGGGAAGTAGAAGTGGGTGATAAGATATTTGATATGATATTTCTTGGTCAAAACCCATCACTCCATTATGAGTGAAGATTTGGATGGACTTTAAAGCTGCAATCTGTAGCTTTTAGGGGGTTAAAAATGAACAAAAATTAGTTTTGTACAAAATTAGTATGTGACAGATCAGTCAGGTCCGATTTGTCGGGAAATGTAAGTTTGGCTTAATTTTACTTCTACATACGTAATGAAAAGTGCGTAGAGTAACCTGCACTTTCACATTTCAAACAGAGATGGCCTAAATACTAGCCATTACAATCTTGCGATCACAGTTTTGACTGTATTTAATCTTCAGTTTGTCTTGCGTATGTAAAAATGCTGTCTAGCTGTCTGGCACCCAGCGTGGTGTGTAAGGCAGTGAACACACCTGAGAGCCGCTGAGGAGCATTTATAATCGGCGTTTTCCGTTGATCTGAAATGTCTGCATGGAGAAAAAAGCTACGAAAGCAAATATCTTCAGCAATGAGAAACAGTACTTTGTGCAACTTATCATCACCCCAAGAAAACGATTGTTTTTTATTGGAAGTTGGTGATATATGTAGGAGATGGAGATGACACGATAAACATATGACGAGTGTCTGCATGAGCTGTGTGTCTGTATAGTTTGGCTGATCTTAAAGTTATGAAATCGTTTAAGCACAGTTTTCCGTCCAGTGTTTTCGATATTTCCTGTTGAAACAGGAAGCTGAAATATTAAATGCTGTTTTTTAATAACAAGTAGTCATTGTTTACATCACCGCTGTGAACCGTGATTTGCTGTTGGCTAATCAGAGACAGGCAGCAGGAGATGTGTTCGCTGGAGAGAGCTTTTCTTCACAAAGTGTTTGCGTATGCCCATGAGTGCAAGATGAGTCATCAGCAGTTGTGCTCTGTTACACTGGAAAGAAACCCTGATGAACACAGTTTGTCTGCTAGATGGTAATATTGTTTTTAAGAGTGAACTAGCATATAAATAGTCTCCAAGCTAACAGACATGAGCGAAAATCTTCAGTTTTGGATCAGTGATGTTTTAAAATGGCAACGGTAAATCCTGACCTGTTACTTACCCTTTGGTCCCTTTACTAGCTTGTGCTTTTGTTTGTGTTCACATACAGTATATGCTTATATTCACAACACATTGGATTTGATCATCTCAACACATGTTTATTAAAGGGATATTTCACCCAAAAATGAAAATTCTGTGTGGAACACAAAAGAAGATTTTTTTGAAGCACGTTGGTAACCGAACAACAGCGGCATCCATTGACTTCCATTGTGTGGACACAAAACCACAGAGACATTTCTCGAAATATCTTCTTTGGTGGAGGAATAAAGTCACGTAGGTTTGGAATGACACTTGGGTAAACTGTCCCTTTAAATGTGATATGTGATAACATGACATTGAAAGAAGAAAAACACACGCGTGTGTAACATGAAACATTTATACTATATGTGGCGTGTGCGAGCGTTGAAATGGGTTTAATTCCTCTGTGAGTTGTTCTGTTGTTCAGGAGACATTGATTCTCCTGCGGCTCTCCTGAGCTCTCAGGCTGCCGTCTTGACACATTGAGGACAAGATGAAAACTGTTTGACTTTGGCAGCGTATCAGAGAAATCCATATTTGAATGTACTCGTCAGCGGACCAGCATTTAACCTCACTCACTTAGTACAAAGTGATGTAAATACTCTTCCAGCGACAAAGACGTTTAACGGCGCAGGAAATGCGACGTACATCCCGCGAGGGAGCGAGTGGGTTTATCTCTTTATTCCTGAAGTGGACAGAGGGTGAATTAGTGTGACACGTTTCAGAGAGAAGGACAGAGTGCAGGCTTTGTGCTGCATGCCAGTTCTGCAGTGCATGCGCCTCTGAAACGCCGTCTGTCTGGCCCAGGGATGCATGTTTGGAGTCAGGCGTGTATGACAGTTCAGCGGTGAACAGCGGAAAGGACCATTCGCAGTTTTCAGTCCCATTACAGTTATGAAATGTTACTAAAACCAACTTCTGAAATCTGATACTTTGTATCATTCTGTTGTCATTTTATAACTTGGATAATTTGTGGAACATTTGGCCATTGGCAGCTGTTACGCATCTACTGCATTGCATGAATTTGAATTAATACGTCTATATTTAAAAGACAGAAGGTTTTGTGTCACATGGGACATGACAGACTGTGCATGACTTCGTGCATGACTTCGTGATGCATGCGCACAAGTGCTTCTGAGCTCCAGCGCTCTTCAAACCATAGGAACTGATGGCTACAAACCTGCACGTCAACGTGCATTTTGCTGCGCGACTGATATAATGCGCTGCTGAAAGCGTGCTGCTGTAAAGTAATGATATATCATGCAGTATCTTGCAGCCTCTGATAAGAAACGCAGACGGTGAGATTCAGGTTTTCAGATCTCTTGATAAGTTAATCCAGCATTATTTATCAGACTGCAGCGTAACGCGCTCACAATGAGTTTCACTCAGTGAGATGTTCCTGAGATCTTGATAAATACGCAACAAATGATGCAACGTGAAACATATGCCCAGAACACGGTATGCGGTGATGTAAGTGCAATTTAAATCACAGTCCTGCGTTTCCGTGGTGTTTGCAAATGCTTTCCATCACAATGCAAGGCTCTTTTGCATTGCTATGCAGTTACTAAGCTATTCTGAATGGTTGCTAGGGGGATACTTACTGGCCCACATCAAGATAGCCCTGTCTCTCAGATGTTGTGTTGCATTAGATATTAGAAATCATGGTTTACAATTGTAAGAGTATTCCAAGTGTTTTTGTAGGATTGTCGTTTTTTTAAGTATTCTTGTAAGAATCGAATTAATCAGTTATTGTCGAATATCAGCAATAGATTTATGATAATCAGTGGTCAGCCGTGCTTTTTGTAGCCTGGTTGCTTTTATTTGAATGATTATGAATCGCTGAATGGAGATCAGTGAAAGAAGAATGCGATGACCCGTAGCTCAGGGACCCATTGAGCTACAAAACACTGGAGACTCTTCTTTTCACCGCATGGCTGATTATTTGACATGCTGAATGATCCGCATTCTAAGAGTTTATTTCTCAGACGCAGCTACTTGCAGCCATTTGCAGCCTTCACAGGCCATCATCGCAATTTTCACAAGCATTTTCATGTGGCTCCTGGTCAATACGTTTCATGGCCGGCCTTGAGGGACACTGTCAGGATTAAAGTCGCATTTAACAGCAAATGCGCACACTTGATGGTTAATGCCACAAGGCCGAGCTTTGCCGCATTTCAGCGCAGTTGTTGTTAATTTCATTGTTGACTTTTAGATTCCCCCGCATTATAGATTATTTTCATACGCTTCACTGCCTTAAAGCTTTAATATTTTTTAAAGGCACACATGCAAGGGACAGAAATTTAATCTCATTCACACGTGGCTGTAAATCTTTTGCTGTCTTAGGACCAGATAAAAGAGAGGAAAGAAAAAAACTGGACGAGAAGTTTTTGAAACTGTAGAGACGAAAAGTGATGACTGGTTCTATGTTACACGTGCATTTGAAGCGTTGTGCTGCGGAGCTCCTGGCCCTGATGCTAGCAGTTATCAAATCAGTATCCGCAACATTGCCGGCCTCAAATGATATTAGATCCATCACCAAACGTGACTGATGTTACAAGACAAAAAGGGGCTAAAATTGATTTGGATTGCTGTGATTCTGATTCGCTCTCAGCCGTATCTTTTCTCCTCAGCTAACGTGAAGGAACATCTCGTCCGGGCCTGGAAATAGATGTTTTTAAACGGATAAAGACTTTTACTTCATAACTTTAGAAAATAACCCGTTTGCAATTAACAATTTAATTGAATTAGGGTAGTGGAGGTTTGCATGTCTGTGCGTGTTTGTGCACATCACCAGCATACGTAAACACAGATAGTTGTGTATTTACAGTTTGAATGTAAATCCAGAGCGGGTTTAATCGGGGTCAGTGAGTGAGTGGCTGCGTTCGAACCTGTCCCGCCCCTGACATTAATCTGTGAGAAACACAACAGGCCTCGGCATTATAGAGTGTGAGTGTTTGAGCTTCTAATGAGGTCTGCTGACATCTCATGAATAATTCAGCCTCTCTGCTGCTGTTTCTCCCGCGTGCTCTCTCGATGAACAGGTGGGACTGTAAATCTCGCTGAGTAATCGTTCTCTTCAGAGCTGCTTTTGATGGTAAAACAGCATTAAATAATGGAATGACTTGCTGCTTGCTATTAAAAGTATGAGACGTTTTTCTCTCTGGGAAGAAAACTTAGTTTTTTCGCCATCACCAGCATTCCTATTTTTTGCCACTGCCGTCTGTGGGCATTTTGCTGTTTTGATACGAGGGGTTCGTGTTTTGTGTTGAGCAGAGGAATACGAGAGCCCACAGATACAGGAATGAAAAGTGGGTTGTCTTGCTTTAACTCGCCCCTGTTTGGCCCGCACAGATGCGAGACCCAATTTCACACGATGGCTCTATTGCAGAGGGGCCCCTGAGGGGCCGGTCAGTTAACTTCACGGCTGAGAAAATACTGACTAATGTAATATTGCGGGGCAAAATAAGGACAGTCTTTATCCAGGCTGTTCATTCACAGGCTTCAGGTCAATGTAAAATCAGACCTTACACGAACCCTTACACAAGGGTTTTGGCTATGTAGAACTTTTAAAAGCAATGGCATATATTTAGTGGATGTTAAAATTACTTTACAGAACCATAAAGCCACCATAACATAACAGTGCATTTACAGTATGTTGTTACTAAACATTTCAACATGTAGCAGATTATATTTGTAAACAGTTTATCAATGTGCGTTGTAATTTGCTCCGCCTCTGAAATGACTTTGCTGCTGATGTCATACAGGCCATGGTGCCATTGGTTAACGTTAGCCAGTAGCCATTTAGCCAAAGTTAAATGACCTGTAACTTCAAAACTCTGTTTTCTCGTCATTTTTCACAGAAGTTGTTGTGCTTCAGCAGCTTCTCTTCATCTTCATCGCTGTAGTTTTTTTGGTCTCTAACCCCTTTGTGTCTTTCTCCGTGTCCGGGCCAGATGCTAAAAGCGTCAGTGTGGTTGGCAGCCCACGGAGGCCGTGCCGCCCAGTGTTAATGGTGATTAATGGAGGAGCGAGAAGAGCTTTGGCTCCGCCTGCCCCTGTGAGGAAACCCCGGAGCTCTAAGGCAAAGTGAGCTGAATGTTATCTGTGGCAGCTAGACGTTTCTTCTGCGATGTCTCGTCTCCGAGCAGGCCTGCAGGTGTTCAGAGATTCCATTAGCAACCCTGCCAACATCTCAAGAGGTCAGAGGTTAGGTGGAAATCACAAGCGTTAACTAGCATGGAGCTAGTTTGTAGCTCAGTTTCTATAGCTGATTCTGTCGGTGTGATTACATGTTCGTTTGGGAAGAACTCTTAAGGAGCACAAATCGGTGAAGGGAAAAGAAAGAGAGCAAGAGATGTGGGCGAGCAAATAACAGACGCCTCCTCCACACCAGCTGCCCAACACTTAAAGAGATTACATCAACATCCCCAGTGCAGCTGGAACACACACACACCAGCGCCCGCACTAATCAAACCACACTGAATATCGGCTCGCTCCCGCTGTGCTAAAAAGCTTTTAGTTGGGTTGGGGAGTCTTAGTGGGCACTTGTTATGTAGTTTCTATAGCAACAAAGTGAATCCAGTAATGCATGGAAAGTATATTTTGCATATTGCATGAAACTCATGCTTCCTATCAAGAAAGCCTTTGATAGAAAACT
>JAZGTJ010015076.1:0-13625 GCA_036877575.1 Botia almorhae
TGTATCTGTTACTTTTCTCTTACTTACAATGACCACTCAGGGTTAAGCTTGTAGTTTGTTTTCCAAACAAAACTGAGTCCAGAATCTCTGTATAAACTAATAACAATAATCCAAACTGACATATTCGTATTAGTGTCATTTTAATGGATACAAAACAGTACTAATCAGTGTATAAATATATAAGTATTAATATATTTTTTATGTATGAGCCTCTGTGTTCAATTAAGGTTAATTCATCTCAGTCTTTACATAAACAGTTTCTGTTCTGTAAACCTGCAAGTTCTGATGTTTGATGTCGAATTTTGAATAAAGCTTGCTGTCTGGATTTTCACAGCTGCTAATGATAAGAAAACATACTACACAAAAGTACGTGGCCTGCAAAGCATCGCCCCTTTAGTGCGGTCTGTGGAGGAGACACCTGAACCTATTCCCACCATAGTTAAAGGTACCATCCCTAACTGGATCCATGGAAGTCTGCTTCGGAATGGGCCTGGAAAGTTTGAGTTTGGGAATCAGCAGTGAGTATAGTCATGATGGTCATTCAAAGCTGATTAAACTAAAATAAACACCACCCGAATATAAAATAAGAATTAATTCAATAATTCATTCAAGATGAAATATTGTAATATTATAATATCGTGCATATTGTTTATTCAGTGGTCTGCAGTTTAGTATGATACTACAGTAAGTGGTAGTTGGCCTTATTTGATTTGGCAGTATAGCAGCACCATGGTGGAGTATTTTTCAGAAAATGTAGAAATCTAGACGTATCATACAAAGTCTAATACACACGTGTTCCATCAGGTTCATATAAGTTCTAAATATCTCCTCAGATTTAACCACTGGTTTGACGGAATGGCTTTGATGCACCGCTTTCAGATCGAGGACGGCCAGGTGACGTACAGGAGCCGTTTTTTGCGCAGTGACTCGTACAAGCAGAACAGTGAGAGAAACCGCATTATAGTGTCAGAGTTTGGCACTGTGGCTCTACCTGATCCCTGCAAAAATATCTTTCAGCGTTTCCTGACCAGATTTGAGATGATAAGTATGTAATATACAGCCATATCTATTCTATATCATCATTTCATATATTATCCTGACATAAAATGATGTCTGTAAGAATGCCTTGCTATAATGGATCTTGTTATAACAGTTTAGAAAACTCTGGCGTCATATAACTTAATTGTTTTAGGCAGGTGATATAAAATTCTTTATTTTATCTAAGTAATAGAACCACGAGCTACCAGCTGAGTTACAGGAACAGCTATTGAAATTTAATTTGATTTTAAATTTCTTTCTAAGTAAGGCCTGTTTAAAAATAATAAAACTCCAGACAACACAACAACACAGACTTTAAGCAAACATGTCAGAGTAAATAAAATTACCAAACTGAGTTCTATTACATTGCCTACATATTTACTCTAGCAAATGTAAAAAATTTGATAAAGCTTAAAGAACTGTGTATCTGTAATCACCAGAATAAATTTAGATCAGACACCTCAAGCGCTCTTTTTAATATGTATATTATCATAACATAAGATTTTCTGGAAGCTTTTGGAAATTTCACAGATACATTTAAGTCTTTAAAATGATGAACTATATAGTCATCATTAAATGCTTCAAGGGATGAATGCTATATTAAAATGTTTAACAAAAACCTGCCACTGTATGATGAAAATGTGTTATTTATAGCGTGAAGTCTGAGAGTGACTTCATGTGAAGGGGTATTTGTGTGCAGAGGCTCATAGCTTTACACTTGCTAACTACATTTTAGAATTAGACAGAAATACAGACAATAACTTTATGCTGGATTCACAAACCGACATCAGGGTTCAAACTCTCCCCCCACCGCTCCAAAAACATCAGTTCTAATGAACTGACAAGCATTACACTATGGTAATCTATTGTCTGAGTCCATGAGCCATGAATAACCTGCTTGCTCATCTGTGGAATATAGAGAGGCACCATTTATCCACAAATACCCTCACAAAACCACATATGTTGATCTGGGATTTGTAGCATATAGGCTACATATAAGTCCCGTGAGAGTAACTAACTATACATTTAGACAGCTTGAAACGATTTTTTTTTAAGCAATTTATATCTTAGCTCTAATGTTTTGGGTACATTTTCAAAATGTTGATTTATATCTTAACTCTGTTTTGATCACATTTTCAAAATGTTGAGTTATATCTTAACTCTGTTTTGATCACATTTTTAAACACATTGTCATCATATATAATGTGAAACAGATGCTTCTTTCTCCCTCTCTCGATTCTAGAACCAACCGATAACGCCAGCGTCAACTTTATGACATACAAGGGTGATTATTACGTCAGCACAGAGACAAACTTCATGCACAGATTGGATCCAGAGACTCTGGAGAGCAAACAGAAGGTAGAAGAAGATCAAGTATATTCTACATTCTAAATTATTAGGGGGCCGAAAACATAATATATATTTACTTCATGAGAAGTCACATAACCCTTTAAGGACGACTGGTATTTGTAGGTGGACTGGAGCAAGTTCATAGCAGTAAATGGTGCTACTGCTCATCCACACATTGATCCAGATGGCACAGTTTACAACATGGGTAACTCGTATGGCAAAAAAGGTTAGATTCCTCATGTGATCTAGGGTGCAATATGATCACCAGCTGAGATTTGGTTTGGAGACATGAAGTTGTGCTGTGATGTGTGTTTTATAGGAACATGCTATAACATCATCAGGGTGCCTCCTGAAAGAGAAGGTCCAGAAGATACGCTAGAGGGAGCAAAGATATTATGCTCCATTGCTCCTCATGACAAATCCAAACCCTCTTATTATCACAGCTTTGGTAAGCGTCGAACAACATTTGTCATCTTCAGCATGACAATTTTTTAGATGATTGAAATAAACACGAGCTTCTAAGACAGACAGACAGATTTCGTATATTTTTTCTGCAGGAAATAACTATCATGTGTCATTATATTGCAAGGCACTTGTCTGAATGATCTAATCATGGAATCTGAATGAAGTGATCTTATAAATGTGCAGAACTGACAAGTCTTAATTATCTTCTCCTGGATATTTCAGGCATGTCAGAGAACTATGTTGTGTTCATTGAGCAGCCCATTAAGCTGGATCTGTTAAAGATAATGACAAGCAGGTTCAGGGGCAAAGCGATAAATGGGTGTATTTACTGGGACCCCAACCAGGAAACCATCTTCCACCTTATTAACAAACAAACTGGAAGGGTGAGATAATAATCATAAATTTAGTCTCACGATCGCATCATATATATTTTACTTACACGGTTATTATGCTATGTTATGATGAATTGTATGGCTCAGTGAATTCAAAACATATTCAATGTTTGATGATTCAAAACATACAGGAAAGGCATTCTGACAAAATTTGGTGTAGTACTAAAACTATTTTATAGTAATTAAACTAAAACACGTTGAACTATGACTTGATCTTTCATCAGGAGAGCCCAGTGAAGTACCATGCCAAGGCTTTGTCCACCTTCCATCAGATTAATGCTTTTGAGCAGGATGGCTTTCTCATGCTAGACATGTGCTGCTCTGATGACGGCCAAGCCATTAACAATTACCTTATTCAGAACATGCGACAATCAGGAGAGGCTTTGGATGAGGTGATGCGTTTCTCTAAACTCTTTTCTCTGTCTGTCTGTCCTTTATTTTTAACACGCCCCCTTGCTAACTGATATTTTCACCATAGACATTTATGGAAAATTACAATGACGTGAATTTATATACATTTTAATTTCATTTATTTCTTTTTTTCTATTTTCTCCTGTCACTCTTTTCATTCAGGTGTATAACAGTATGAGCCGTCCGTTTCCTCGTCGTTTTGTCCTTCCTCTGAACATCACAGAGGACACACCCCTGGAACAGAACCTCAACACAAGACCTGACAGCACGGCTACTGCCGTCTGCCGTACCAAAAACCAGGTGTGTTCTTTTGTGCTGCTCACATTGAATCTAAACAGCACAATACACATATGTGTAATTGGTATGTATACATAATATGGCTGAATCTTTGACTGTGCATTCATGAATTCTGATTAATGGAATGGCTATGCTAGACTGTTGTACATTAGATCGTATATTTGTAACATTTTAAATGTCATTATTTGGTAAGCTGTTTTATTGGCACATAAATACAGCACGTAGGTTTGGTGTATTAAGCGGAAACATTTGAAATGTTGGATTAGTGCATGTTTGGATAGTGTAAGAACAGGCGACAAAATAGGCACTGATGTACTGATAGATGTTATCAGCTGATGAACGCATCACCTCATTCCCTCTCTCAGGTGTACTGCACGTTTGAGGATCTCCATGGTGATGACATGGCAGTTTATGGAGGCATGGAGTTCCCCCATATTAACTATGCAAGATACAACACCAGACCCTACAGATACTTCTATGGTTGCGGTATGAATAACCTCGTGGGTGATTCCTTAATTAAGATGGATTTGGAGAGCAAAAAGTTGAAGGTGAGACTGAATAATGTGTGCTGCAGAATCATGAACAATAATGTCAAATGAGTTTTAGATTTTCAAAATGGCCGAACAATATGAGATGACAGTAATAAAAAGCATCTAATTAATTACAATAAAACATGATCAACAGCTATGGTGTCAGCCCGATCTCTACCCATCTGAGCCTATATTCGTTCCCTCACCAAACACTGAGGAAGAGGATGATGGGGTCATTCTGTCTGTGGTGATTACACCTACAAAGGTACCACACTGCCCCACGCACACTGAATATAAAGATGCAAGTAAGCGCAAAAGTAACATTTAGCATACAGCACACAAGCTCTGCACTTCATCACCTTTTCTGTAGGTAAATTACAGTTATCAAAGCATCTTTAATAATACGCATTTCTTTCTTCTCTCTACAGAATCAGAGTTCCTTTCTCTTAGTCCTAGATGCCAAAACCTTTGAAGAGCTGGGAAGAGCCGAAGTACCTGTCAATATTCCTTACGGATTCCATGGAATATTTAATTCCAGTGCATAACGATTATGGAATCACTTCAACAAAATATAACCATCATGGAATCACTTCAACAAAATGTAACCATCAAAACACACTGCTCAGCAGCTACTGTTGACAGCAAGATAACAATAGAAAAGTATTTCTAGAAAGAGATCCCAAAGAGATCTTAATCTCAGATCCTTTATATCACATCAAACACATTGAAAACGTAGTTTCCTGTAAAACTGAAACACAGAGATACAGCAAAAACTGTAGAGATTTTAAATTTCAGTTCAAAAAGAGTTTTTGTCACGGCACAGATAAATTCATCATATCCTAACAAAGAAAGATTGATTTTCATATTCCACTTAAAATGAAAGTAAGTTTTGATGTACTATGTAAACATTGTCAGAATTAAAAACTCCCATTTAAAAATTACCTTTAATTAAAGGGGTAAAAACAGCTTGTTTCAAAATAGTGGATAAGGATAAAAATAGATAAACACAAAACCATCTACAGTACATTTAAACATAAATTATGCCCCTCAGGTCTGTCTAATAACAGTAAAATAATGAGATTTAATACCACCAAAAGATGTTCATACTCCACTCAGTATTGTAAGTATAAAGAATAATAAGATATGGAGTTACTTACGTAATATGATACTTATGCAACACTTTTGCAGCTGATTTATGTTCTCATAATAGTATCACAGATATAATTTCATATGCCATTACTTGTGATTTGCATGTTTTTTATGAGGCTCTTGCATATCTTTTACGACTGTAAAACACTAGATTCAAATGTGAATATGTGCATCTCACTTTG
Organism: Botia almorhae; assembly: GCA_036877575.1. NCBI lineage: Eukaryota > Metazoa > Chordata > Actinopteri > Cypriniformes > Botiidae > Botia > Botia almorhae. The sequence goes on from JAZGTJ010015076.1 coordinate 5,815, forward strand.
ACTGATAAACTGTATGGAAATACATAATTGTATATTTTCCCGCTCTACCTCTTATATTCTACAGTACGTGTTTACTTTTTAATGTTTATGTAAACATTTTTTATTTCATTTATAATACTTTGTATTTCGTACAAATTTCTAATTAATGTAATGATCACAAAATTATCACCAAAACTGTTATAAAGATTTTTACAAACAGTGCTTGGATTTATTACCCATATTTAATACCTATACCTCCATTTTTACAAAAACTTTCACAATGATTGTATTTAAATGATAAAACAAGAGCCATGTTTTTTTAGTGCAGTAATCATTACATCACAAATTTTGAAGGCATTTAAATGTATGGCCTAAAAATGGATCGCAATTACTTCTCCTGCCCACTAGAGAGCAGTACACACTTACGGCAGATACAGCCGAGTTTATTCAATAACCTGAGTGGCCTCGGTGTGTAAAACACATGCATTAATTCCGCACAACAAATCATGCATTTACAACATGATCATTAAGCAATTCTGCATTCATTCAGTCTATGTGGAGACTTTTGATTTGATCGGCGTGTGCAATGTGTGTGTGTGTGTATAACTGCTCTTGCATATTAACATCTCTGTGGCTCAGCTAAATTGGGAGCACTCAAATTTCCCCTAATCCCTGCACATCAAACAGCAGGCAGAGCAGAGCAGATGCAGACAGACAGGCACTGCTCTCCTGTGGTATCTCGACCTGCCGGATCTTCTTTCTCTATACACAGTGCTGTTATTGTCCGTGTATGTGTGTTTGTGTGAGAGACACAGCTTGTGTTGTTTATCCCTCTGTCTCTCTATTCCACTGTTTTCAGGTTTAAAGTATGTTCTGACGGTCTGTGCACATTGATACACACACATGTATAAGCTATACAAGCTATAAGGAACTGAAAGGGCCTCACATAAACACAAGATAATGATATTTGCTCATCCAGCCTGTGATCTTAACCCTTACAGAAACCTGTTGACATTATTATATTCAAACCATATGGCTACTCATTACTATGAGTTAAATAGCAAGGGGCCACTTCAAATGATAATTTTTTGAAATGTCATATTTGTAAGGACATAAAATTGACCCTCACAAATTTAGGCAAACTTGAACACAGGCTTGAGATCCTAGCTTTCTTTTTTAATTTTTTATATAACCTGTTTTTAAGTATATGCTACTGATATTGGTAAGATAAATATGAATGATTGAATGAATGAATGAATGAACAAATGAATGAAACAAACAATCAAATGAACGTATAAACGAACAAATAAAATGACGGTCGAAATGGCGGGAAGTAAACCAATACACTAACCAGGTGGTGGACACAACAAAGACAGCTGTGTGAAAGTGTAAGTGTGTGTGTGTGTGTGTGTGTGTGTGCGGACAAATCCCACTCAGACACCTGCACTCAAAGCTTCCCGCTGCTGTACCTCCACTTCAAACAACCACCGTCACGCAGAGCGGAAACAAATATCTACAGAGAAGGGAACAAAAGATTTGGAAAGAAAGACTAAAAGAGAGAAAGTAAAGAACTCCCAAAAACTTTGTAAATGCAATCGACTTTGATACTTTTCTGCGGATCAAACTTAAAACACTGTTTAGATTTTCAGAGTGAAGTTACTCGAATCACAAGTTCTGAAATGTATTTATTTATAGCTCTGATTGCTCACAGAATGATGAAAGATAAAGACAGAACGTACATACAATAAAGTGTCTGCAAAACTACAATGCAATCTACTTTATTTGGACCCCTGTGTGGACTTCAGGGGAGCTGATATCAGAAAAGACATTGGTTAAAAGTAACTGCAAATATGGCAGAGAGCCAAATCTTGCATAATCTGTTTGAAGATGTCACATGGTTTGATATATTTTGTTATCTAATGCAAAGACGTTCATACATTCTGAACATCTAATCAGTGTATATAATTGTTAAAGACATTTAGACATTTTAAACGATCACTTAGATGTTGAAATATGTTATCACTGTTTATCATTACAGTAATGCATCTAAATGCATCTGAGGCATCAGTCACTAGAGTTACCAGAAACATCAAGGTAAAAGCTGTTCATGTGACTCAATGACTCAGACTGTAATTACTGTATTGTACTGTACTGTACTGTACATCACATCTTTGTCCAATGGTCCTTTGAGTTGCCTGAGCCTTCATGAGACATTGTAATTAACCTGCCCTCTATTAAGTATAGAGAGTTAAAAACAAGTGTAATAAATGCATTACTATTTAAAATAGTTATTATGATTATGATAATAGAAATAACTATTTACAATGATCTAACTAATAGATAATAGTTATTATGACTAATTTATTTTATGACTAATTTATAAAATATTTAAAAAAAGATCTTATTTAAAAAGGTAAAAATGGGCTCAGGTTTAACATATACTGTTGACGATTTCTACAAAGATTTTTCAAGGAAATGTTTGTGTAGAGAAGAATGTCTGTGCCCAGTGCTTTACAAATCATGCAGAAGAGAAGGAAATGAGTTCTAGCTGCATAATATCCTCCAAAAAGAGTTTATATGTTCGTTCCACAAAACAAAGTTACAGCTGCACCCTGGTCTGAAGCTGTACTATACCAGCAGAAAACATATACAGAGAAGAGATAACAACAGTAAAATGGCTTTTTTATAGTAGGTTTAAGGCAAGCATTTGGCACTTAGAAGTTTAGCAAATTACTACAAAACACAAGAACCCTTCACTTCTATCAGCTAATAGAATGTTAAGCTACGTGCAAAACATACAATGACCACAGTTCTCTGAATCACAGAGAACTTCAAAAGAAAAAGAGTTGAATCTAACACATATTTCTTCTATGGCTTCACAAAAACATTCTATAAACAATACACAATATTATAGAGTATAGAATGGAGTATATATAGATATATATATATCTATAATTATAGAGTATAGAACTGAACTCCACCGGTGTAGCTGACAATCTAACAACATACAGGTGCTTAATGTTATGGTTGCTATAACAACTATGCAGAACAATAAGACATTCCAGTGTTTTATACACAACTACAATCGCCCTGTTCACATGGCTTTTTGACTTGTAGTTTTTACTATGTCAGCGAGTGATAAGGCCCAATCTTCTGTACTATTGCTACTGCAATGCTAAAAGTCTTCCATTTAAATACTTTATCAAAACCAGTAACTGGATATTGCATGCGCTGTTGTAAACACAGTCAAAAATCAGAATATATTCTGTAAAAAAGTACATTTACAAGGGAAGAATAAATTGTATGTTCAGACCTACATACTCATGCATAAACATGCTCATCAAGCACATTCCATAATAATGCATCACCAGCAACATGGACACACACACACACACACCTTACCATTATTTCATCAATACACTATATACTCCCAGACTTATTTTAACCATAAAACATGGCTCACATATTAATCAGGTCTTCTAGTTTGGCCCTCTCTCTCTCACTTGCTGATACTAGAGCTCTCTGATTGGATAATGGAACTACTTCTTGTGACCAATAAGGGAGTACTGCACCTTTTCTTCTCCTAGCAACAACGGCGACTGTTTCCTTTCAGCACGACAAACTCACACCCGTGATATTACAATATGAATAATGGCAGATTCGCAGCTGTACAGAGGGAAGGCAGGAAAGCAATAAGTTTCTCCCTTCTGCCACCTTACTCTCCGTCATTAAACCCCTGCTGGTTTCTCCCTCCTCTCTGATTCATTTTCTCCCTCCCTGTACTTTCTCTGTCTTCCCGTTTTTCTCTCATCTTTTCTCTCTCACTCGGTCATACTTCATTTCTTATTTTTTCTATATTACCTTCTTCTGACTCTCCTCCTCACATCTCTCCTCTCCCCACCCCCATTACCCTCTCTTGGCTAACTGTGTGTCTCTGGTAGGGGCACACACAGCCGGCTCCTGTTTCATGCTCTTAAAGGAGCAGCATGTTTTTGGTTTGACTGAGGGACTATGCTGAGGGATTCTGGGTAATCATGCACTCGTTGACCCAGAGACAGGGAGAGAGATACTGCAGAAGGAGTCGCTGTGGAGCAAACGTCCCGCCAAAGTCTTTCTCTCTCTCTCTCTCTCTCTCACACATACACACACACACACACACCTTTTGCAAAAACTGCAACAGCCCATAGTTAAACATAGGAAACAGGTAGTCTAAAGTTATGTTTTAAATAAATTTTAGTGTATAAAGAAATATAAATGATTTACTGTATATAAATCCAATATAGCATTTCTTTATAATACAGTACATACATTTAATATAGTCATAAATATGCAATCGTTATAATATATTGTCAGTCATGTTATTTAAAGGGTCAGTCACTTTATTTTAAATAAAAACAATATAAACTGTTACAATATACAGGTTAATTATTTGAATGGAAAGAACACAGATTTGTTTAATAACAACATTATCTGTGTCAAATGTAAACATTTTTGGTACCAGTCAAGAGCCACAAAATCCCATTTTAAATAGATGATCTTTATGATGATGTTTATGGGCACTTTAATGTTACAGTGTAACATAAAATTTAAAATGTATTTCTTTATGTAGTATTGAGGTCACATGTTTGTAGCTTTGAAGATTTTCAAATGAGTTTCATGTATAGATTTTATTGTTTTACTTTTGTCCCAGACCCAATCGTAATCTTTAAACTATGTTTTAAATGTTTTAATTGAATATTAAATTAGCCTTGGGGAAACTGACAATGACAAAATGACAGAATTCTTCTGTGATGCATAAATATCTACAGACTACATGCTAAATTAAATAAGCGTGTGAAAAGCATTTTATTTTCTCAATTATCAAGGCTCACAAGTGCCCATAGTTTCAAAGAACAGCCCTATAATAGAGAGATTTGTATCATTAATGCACATACAATAGGCCAAAGCTTTACTTATATCTGACTAACTGCTGGCAACCATGTGTGTAAATAGCTTAATAGCTTCAAATGTCCTGCTGTTAGACGGCAGTGTCCTGCAGTTTGACAGGCTATACTCCAACTGACATGATTTTAAACAGCTTTTCTTATTATTTTATAACTATTATGCATGCAGTTTTGGTCTATAATATTGAGCGACTACGAATAATATTATTTGTTCTTCTAAAAATTAATTTGTCTCAATGCAGGACCATTAAGTGAACTACAGTCAAAATAATGTCTAAACAAACCACACACACACGCGCACACACACACACACTTTCTTGTAGAGCAACACATGCTTTATGCTACATTACACTGATTTTTTACTATGGCACTTACTACAGGTTTAGTGAGTGCAAAGTAAAGAGTGGGTGTGGTCAATTCAAAAAAGTAACCTACAGCTTAATTAGCACTGCAGTCATCCTTTAAGATCTTGCGATTCAAACTTGAGCTCCAAACTTGAGCTTTTCTGTTGAGCTCCACCAGCCGACCTCAGTTGACCTCTCTCCCCCTCTCTCTCCTTTCAGCTCTGTCTCACTCCTCATCTCTGCTCCAGAGGAATTCTGCCGCTGGGCTGTTTAATATTCCCTGTGCTTCAGTGCAGCCCGGCCAAAGCGAGCTGACACTACAGATTAACCACAGACAGAAGAAACGCTGCGGTGCTTTTGAGCCACGTGGACAGCCGCCAACTATATGCTTTTGGCCAGGTCGGACGGTAGGAGATCATTTAAAACAAGGAAAGTGGGAATAGAACAGAGAGAGAGAGAGAGAGAGAGAGAGAGAGAGAGAGAGAACTAAAAGGTGAGGATCTAAGATGGTGCACACAGCAGTTCATTGGCCGCAGTCACTCTGGTTGGGAGGTGTCAGCCTAATTTGTCAGCTGCTTGATGATGACCTCAAGCTAACCACAGGAAGATGGCATGGGGAATTTGCTAATAAGCTTCTGGCAAGACTGAGAACTTATGCCAAAAAAACATACTATCGGAACTATCTGTACCTTACATGGAGGTATATGACGAAATTATAAGACAACAACCACTGATATATCATACTGATTTTTTAAAAGCGAAACATTACAAAGCAAAGTTTAATTGTAAAATGCTTATAATGAATAATTAAATAAATCTCTCTTTTTGTGAAAAGTACAGTTCAGTGTACCAAAGGGCTAAATTCCCTCAGTGGCTTGGCTTATCTGTCCTCCCAAAGACAAGGCATCATGGGAAATCTGTGGAGTGAGACAGTCCATACAGGGAGGGGCTAGAGACCCACTGGCGCCAGCAGTATGTCTTTAGACACCTGGCATTTTGTTGGTGGTCAGGGTTACTATGGCAATCTGCCAAGACTTTGCCATTTCCCCAGAGGCAGTTCTAGACTGTACAGGTACATGTGTCTATTTTTCTATATTTTCTATTCTGTGCAAAATGTCACATAAAATATTTCGCATTCATTTCCGAATTGTCCAAATCTGGAGGATTAGTGATGGCCAAATTAATTTACACATGGTTATTTCCTCCCAAAGGAATGAAGAAGCCGTCACTGACAACAGCAGAATGAGAAACAAAGATGAACATACAACGAGAGAGTGTGTAAGCATAACAACTACAGCAGGAAAAAGAAAATTAAGACAAGGTAGGAAACAAGATAAATTAAACATGAGTCAGTATAAAGACCAGAACAGAAAAGAATAGGAAGAAAACATAAGGAAAGGAAAAGAGAAAACATACGCACCATGAAGAAAATCTGTCTTTTGCAGATTAGAACAATGGAGGGAGTCTTGAAGGAGTGAAAAACTGAATAATTTGGGAGGGTGGTGCACAGAAAAGGGGGAAGCTGCAGATTTTCAGTAAAGTTAGAGGAAAAGTTACAAAAGACAAACAGACATTATTAAAAGAAGATGGAGAAAAGCAAAATAAAGGAGGTTTTTATTTGGCTGTTTGGCAAAAATTGGCAAAAAGCTGTTCAATTAACTGTGGTATCCAAAAATATTTTAGGCAGATATAAGAAGAAAAAGAGAGAAAGCAAATGTAAAATGAAGTAAAATGGCTGAATATCAAGGGAATGAAAACCTAACACTAAGGGGCCAGAAAGGGGGGACCCTACAGACGAGAACAAAACAATGTCAGAAAAGCATTATGTTAATGAAAACAACAATTGCCATGTGAGAACCATTCGTTTCATTTATAGTTTACACTGCATTCATGACACTATTGTCATAAGAGTGAATTCTCAACGTAAGCTAAGAAGCTGAACAGTTCATAGTGTAACAGATTCCAGTATGTGCAAATAAATATATATTAGAATAGAGAAAACTCTATTCTTCATTCTATTGTGTGCATCCTGAATGACAGAAAGTAATAAACAAAAAACTGGTTACTTTCATCTAATCTCCAGTGCACAAAAGTTTTAGTCTTAGTCTTCTTTTTTCTTTCTTTCTTCCTTTCTCTTTAATTTTTAGAGAAAGAGATTCATACAGATTTACATTTTCATTTAAATGAATATATGGCAACAGGTTTATTTCATTCCATCTCATTTCAAATGAATAAGCTTTGCTGTGAAAGAACGTATTTCAAGCCTGCCACACACACACACACACACACACACACACATGCACACACACACACACACACACGCACAGTCATTTATCACTTATCACCACAATAACAAGTAGTCTTGTTTCAATTCTGTTGTATCATTTCACTATTCACTATTCGATATGCACTATTTCAAATATCACATTTTTCAATTCCAATACTTTTATACATTTGCAGCACTGATAGATTTATTGTATATTATAGCTATATGGCTTGATCAAACTATTGCTACTGTGTGCAGCAATAATGCAATATTTCTGTT
>JAZGTJ010015077.1:0-13624 GCA_036877575.1 Botia almorhae
TGACACAATACATCATAATGGTAGTCAGGTGACACAGAGATGTAACACAGGTGAGAGATGATGAACTCTGACCTTTAGATCCAGTGAAGAGCAGGTCGTCGGTGGAGTCGACACACAGCACAGCTTTGCTGTGACCCTCGGCTATATGCACACACTGCAGGCAGCCAGCGCGGCTGCTCTTTGAAGCCGGCACAGGGCTGATCACGCCTCTGACGCACGTCAAAGAAAACAGGAACTCATTAAAGCTCGTCATTAATGTCAGTAAGTCATTAACGTCACAGAAACGATTCGCAGTCATTTTCAAATGCCGTATGGAGAAAGTGGAAATCCACATGCAGCACAATAAACAGATATAACGCAAACCAAACCAAAGAGAAAAATTAATAAAGAGAAAAATAGGTGAGAAAAAGTGTGTGTGTGTGTGTGTGTGTCATTTGTGTGTGAGAAAAGTTCAGAGAAAGAAAGAAACCCAAACACAGTTATTGTAACATATTATACTGTGTGATTGTTTAAACAAGCAAAAAATATGTTTCAAAATATATGTTTTTGTTTTAGCATTTGTTTAATGTTTTTTTAATGTTCCTATTCTTCTATTAATTTCCACTTACTTTCTCTTTTTATAGTTTCATGTGAACAAACAAAATAAAAAGTAACAGTACAGACTCTGTGTAAATTATTACATAATTTAACACCACATATCTTTTACTATCACCACTCTGATTTTTGGGTTGGTTTGAAATTGCTAATTAGAATTTGTTTAATAATGAACGTATTTAATTAACTAACTAACTGCCAATTTTACTTCAAGATTTAAAAGGTTACTATTTATATTTCTCTTCATTTCCCCTCACTTGGTTTTCTACAGTACATCTGTGTTTCCTTTTGCACTCATCGTCTGTGTTCTCTTATTACCGGAACCTTCTACACTCTGCTGGCTCTGCCCATGAGCTGCACTGGGGGGCGGAGCTTATGCCAGTCCCCTCCCATAACTACTGCAACCATTTAAAAAACACATACGCAAAAACAGCTATGAACACCCTCACACAAACGCACACACTGCGATAAAAACTGGACTCGCAATAAAAACAAAAACCTTCTGATGCAAATTATCTGAGTAGACAGCATTTGTAGGGCATGAACTTCCATTCAGCTTACTGTTGCCATTATAACAATAAGGGCAATATAGATTCCTGGCAGGGTGTATAATCCACTGTAAATCTACTGTAAATCTACTTTCAAAGCCAAGCTGAGTTGATATTTTGTGGCGTTTTACGTGGACTGCTATAACACAAATATGGACAATTTTTTCACGTGAAAGACCTTTTTAGGATTCTGGAATGTCGTTCCCAATCTTGGAAATAAATAAAATCTACACTCCAGCTATCTAAAGAGAACGGTAACTTTAGGTTACAGTTCCAGTGTGTATTGCAGGGGTCCTCTGGCATTAATCAGAATAACTGCGGTAATCGGAATATCAATGAAAAACCTCAAAACTGAGAATATTTCTCATGAGGCAAATTAATAGTGTGATTATTGCAGTCCATGTAAACACAGCTATAATGTTTGAAATGTTGGGGTCACACAGCATGCTTCTTCAAAATGCTTCTTTTTTAAAGCGTATACGCCAAACTTTCTTCCAGTAGACCTGGTAGTTCCTGTAGTTCTACCCGTAGTTCATTGGAAAAACCGACACACACGGCAGAAACCATAATCTTTGCAGCTGTAATGTCCTGCCACTAGGGGGCGCTAGCTCTTACTGTGTGATCTCTTTGGCTTTAGCCTTGTCGGCCAGGCCTTGTCCCTTGTCATAAGTCTTCCTGCGGGACAGGGGGGAGGGTTCCGGCACTCTCTTTTGGCCACCTGATGGAAGTCTGTTGCCAGAGCTGCTACTTTAAGATCCATTTGCAATGGTGAAACACAGACACATGAAATAAAACACAAACACTCAACAAAAAAAGACACCAACATAAGATGGACAGCATGCAGAGTCATAACAAATCATAACCTAACGTGAACCGTTCTTTAAAGTAAACGTGTTGATTAAGCTGTAAGATTAACACAGCTACACATTAACTAATCTGTGGCACAGTTAACAAGCTCCTCACTAGCAGTGGTAAACCTACAGAATCTTTGGCAACACTGGACAGTTTGGCACTGCTGGCTAGCAGATTAATCTTTGACAAATAGACCACCAATAGACAAGCCATCAAAGCTATCAAACGTCTCATTTATGTGACTATTCATACTCGTATTATAATTTCAAACGTGACTGTGAACGGAACAACGCTAAAAACAATTGAATTTGTGGTAAAAACACGTTATCACAATGCATTTTAGTGCGATCACTATTGTTGCATTAATTATGATATGTTTGCCAGTAAATGCTAAATACAGTTTAGTGGTTTAGTCATTGAGAAAAGTGTCTAAACTGCCTGAACCAAAAGTGACCACAAGGAGACTTAATGTACCATTAGTCTTATATTAGCTTATGCTATGTATTATAGCAGAATTAAATGGCTGCCATTAAAACATCTTTCCCTCTCCGTCTGTTGGGAAAATGTGTCTGGCAGGACAACAGAAAGAAGCAACGATTAGTTCAAGCACGATGAGGTGGTGGAGTTAGTAAGCGCTGACATTTCAGTCCACAAGATTTGACATAGAGAAGCATTGAGTATCTGCCTAACTTACATGCTACCCATTCTAGAGGCCAAGCCAGCAGGAGGAAGCATGTAGTCTCTGTCTCGGACTGTATTCCCAGCAGACTCCAGGTCTCCGGTTGCCTCCGATGTCTCGCTCATTGGGTGCAGATGGGCCGGTGCGTCCGGGCCGCAGTCGCAGTTGTTAACATAGAGTAACTCCATCTGAGTGGTGGTCCTTCTTCGCGCCTGGGTGCAAAATGGAAGTGGGCTGTTAAATCTGGACGGGTGAGTAGCTACCTCGCAGCTACTACATCCAACGCAACTTAAAGCTAGGGTGTGCCGCATGCACACCGTCCAATAGCACCTGCTGACGAATTCCGCATCATGCACGTGGTGTTTGAGACGTAGCAGCAGATGGACCACTAAAGTGTACCTTTGGACTTATAACAGGGACAACCTTTTCAGAGTAACCTGGGGTTAGAGTGTCGTTTAAAGAAATACTGGTGACAGCTCATGGATCGGCCTTTTCATAGTTGAGACCATAAACGCTTGGCTAACCAGCCAGATCTTAATTCCTAACAGCTTCATGTTTCCCTTTTGGACATCACATCAACACACACAGATCCAGAAAAGAGTTGATCAAGGTCATTAAAATCATACCTTAGTCCTAGATTTAGTGTCTCCACATAACTTCATGAGGTCAGAGGTCAGTGTGCTGCATCATGGGAAAAAATCGGTTAGCTTTGATTGTTCATGACGTATAGCTATTCAAACGCACATTATTCGTCATTAGCGGATGTTAACTCACTTTCCCTCGGCAGAAGGACTCTGGGGCGACTCGTCGCTGCTACTGTCGTCTCCGTTTTCTAAACGAGAAAAAACAAGACAGTGGATTTTACTGAAACTACAAATAAGCCAGTAATTCAGAGCAGCAGAATATCTTTAAAGACCCCATGAAATGCTTCAACAAATATCTTTAGTGTGTTTTCATGTTTCCCATTGAAAGTACAAACTGAGGAGAAACTTTCAGTTACTTGAGAGTTTGGCAGGCCATGATTTGCTACTGTTTATTGAAGACAGCAAATCTACATTCTCAGCGTGAAGAATGTTTTCTTGTACATTTTCCCTATACAGAAGACAAAGACTATGTGTGATACAAATCTGCACCTTACAAGAGTACACCAGCATACTAACGGCTCAGGACTACCAAACATGAACTAAAAGTCATAAAACGTCAGTTAAGATTTCATGGGGTCTTTTATCAACCTTGGGAAGACTCAGGGGTACATTATACTGAATCGTGTTGATGTGTTATGTCCAGTGTTTAAAGACACTTCTGGAGTGTGGTAGTAGAGAGAAAGCAAATGAGAATAAATTAAGCACAGCGCAACCATGCTAGTTTCTTTAGTTGCTGTGAAACACTGTTTCGAACCGTCGTCTGACATCGTCTGCAACCAAAGAAGGCTGTCGTCAAAGTTAGCGCAAAATGAAGCTGTGAAGAAGAGAAATGACGGTACACAAATGGCAAATCATTCGACGAGGAGAGAAAAAATTAGTATGTTGCACCAAAACCAATCCTACATGGGCTGGAAGAGTCGTCACACGTTTTCCCGCCACGGAACTGTGACCAATGCTAATGCTAACAGGTAGCGTGTTGCTAGGGATTGGTGGTTTAATATGGTAACTGGTAGAGGAGGTGTGGAGGGATGGACAGAAGCCTCATGCACCTGCAGATGGGACCGCTAGTCTGTGGTTAGTCTTAGGTGGTAGAACCATGCACTCGTTACAAAGAGAGTGTACGGCTACTAGTACTCACCAAAGGGCATGTTACCTAGTTCTGTTTCAAACCAGTCAACAGGGGAACAGAAAAAAGCAACAAAGAAATCAAAAACAGATTCCCCCGAACCAATTCTGATCAAAAGAAATGAAATGAAATAAACAAACTGGAAAAGGCCTAGGACTGAAATCTGCTAACGGATTGTGACGGATTGTGACCAAATTGGTCACTGCAAGGGACCTGAGGGAATTTATCGTTTGTAAGCAGAACCTAAACATGGCGAGACTTTATGATTCTGCCTACAAAGTCTAAACACGTTTTTTTTTGCTAATATATTTACATTAACATTTAGGCATTTGGCAGACGCTTTTATCCAAAGCGACTTACATTGCATTATGCTATACATTGTTTCTGAGTATGTGCAATCCCTGGTTTCAAACCCATGACCTTGGCATTGTTAACGCCATGCTCTAACCACTGAGCTACAGGAAAGCTGTAATCTTTATGTTGTTTGTACATCATGATAGATGAGCTGCCATCTTGTACACTGAAGTCAATTTTGTTGTTGGGTTGACTGTGTTGCAGCTTGAGAATAACGTTTTTGAGATATGATATATAACGTTCAAAAAGTTCTACTAACAAGAACGTTTTTGAGGACTTTTAGAGAACGTTAGCCAACGTTCTGAGAACGTACCCTGTTAGCTGGGAAGAAGCGTGGCCCTACCTTGCAGAGCGTTCCCCAGCAGAGCATCAAGTTCTGGGTTAAACTCCGCCTTCTCCTTCAGCATGTGAAAGAGCAGCTGGTTCTGAGTGGCGCTGTTGATCTCAGTTTGTTTCAGGCGACCCTCCAGAACCTTTATTTGAGATTCTTTCTGAGCTGCCTGTAGACCCTGACGACAACCAATCAAACACAGGTTCAGAATCGAGTGAACCAATCAAAAGATGAATGGGTCGGATATTTGATACCTTATTTAGGGTCATGGACATAAAATGATCGAGAAGGAATCGGGCCTCGGCAAGAGTGCAGGAACTAATTACAGCTGAGACGTCGACTGCATCTCCCTCCTCCTACACACAGAAACCAATCCAGAAGTTACTGTGACATGTTCACTGTTCTGTGTGTGTATGAGTTGATTTAGAGCGAGCTCACCTTGGCCTCCTCCATCTGCATGATGTTGGCCTGGCAGTCGGAGATGCTGTCGTTGATGTAGTCGATGTTGGCCAGCAGAGACTCCAGCTCTTCATTTAGAGACTGGATGGTTTTCTCCTCCTCCGGCTCCTCTGCCAGCAGTCTCTCTTTCTTCCTGACGATCTTATCGCGTCTGTGCGTCAGCTCTTCGCGTTGCTATGCACAGATTTCAAAAGATGAGACGCTATGAATATATTGACGTTACTTTCAATCCTTTGATGGGCTCGATTAACTTATTTTCATATGACACTGGAACACAACAGACGGATTTCATACTGTAAATTTGCTGTGTTCACAATAACAGTTTCATTTGTACCTTTAGGAGGCGATTCATGTCTGTCTCCATGTTGGAAATGGTCATTCGCTGCATTATGATGTCAGAGATACGCCGTTCCAAACTCTGCCATTTCCCACGAGCAACTCGTGTGGAATAAATCCCAACTGGCCTGCGTTGGTACAATCTGCAGCCGAGAGAGATAGCCGTCATACACAGAATGTTCTCATGTATATGTATGAATGCACGGCAGGTCTGCGTCTCTGAATTTTCAGCTATAATTTTAGGTTGTAAGAATGTTTCCCTAATGTTTCCATTAAGTAATCATTTTTAATCGTTTTTTTAACGTTTCTGGGAACATAATGTTTCTGTTAACGGAAGTTAACATTACTTTTTGGTTACAAGAATGTTCTACTGTTACTGCAAAAATGTTTTTGATAACTCTGGGAGACCTTTAAGAGAACATCAGCAAATGTTTTGAGAATGTTGCCTGTTAGCTGGATATCTGTACCTGTTTCCAAAGCCCGTGTATGTGCGACCGGCAGGGGGTCTGTAAGAAAGGTCCTGGTTCGACTCGGGTACATTCACCTTCCGTGTGAGCTTACCTGAAATGGGCCGCACCTGTCGCCTCAGAGCGGTCACCTGACAGGCAGAAATGATCACACCTCAAAAACATCACAACACTGTATTCTGAAAAACAACATATTATTTTATCCATGTAATCCAAATCAATATCAAAATTGTTGTTAGTGGCAGCCCTATTAAAACGATTAAAATGTATACGCAGTTTTCTAGAAAGTTCAAATCGATCATTAAAATATAGTCTTAGTGGGTTGACACTGAAAATCTAGAATTAAAAATGTCATTTGAACTAAGAAACACAATATTCAGTACAAAACAAATACAGTCCAAATCTCAGGTCAATCGAATATGCCAGCAAAGTTTTAAATGAGATCTGGGGAGAAATATGATAAAAATGATTTTAATATTGAATCATGACTTTATTGTGTTATTTAGGAGATAAAGGCATTATAAATGAAAGAAATTATAATTATAACTTTATAATTATAACTAGGAGATTCAACAGAAATAAGAAGCCCAAAATAGAAGTATTAATACTGTTTTCTACATATGTGTCTGAGGCAATGCTTCACCTCTTCAGTTTTCCGGCGCAGAATCAGCTCCTGTTGTCTCTTCTGAGCTTCTAGCAGTTTCATCTGATGCTGTAAAAGAGAAAAACATACATTGTTAGAATTCTTCCACACTTCATGGGCTCCTTCCTGCACCGTCAGTGTGATTTCCCATCATGCACCTCTTGTTTGCGCTGGTCCTTCTTGAGAGTGGCGATCTCTCGGTTCCTGCGCGATTCCGCCATTCTGCTCTTCTCCTGCTGCTCCTTCATCTGCTTCATGAGACGCACCTGACAACAGTAACCGTAGCAACGGTCAACTTTTCATCTAATGCTAGTTTAAAATGTAACCCGTTTTTGTCAAAAAAAACCTGCAGCATTCTGAATAACAAGGCAGTTGTTAATGTGTACTGAATGGGAAATCTATGTATATTCAATATGTCAATATGTGTTCTATCAATATGTGTTGATACATGTACATTTTACTGTACAGCCCATATAAATGTAATCATAACATCATAATAAAACAAAATGTTGATCATAAAATTATTATAAGGTATTCTGGTGGGCTTCCAGTTCATTGTTTAATGATATTGGACGCTTGATACAGTATGTCAGTCCTGTAACAGATGTACTGTGCTTGGTGACCACTGGGTGGAGCAGTTTATTCAAAACGTTTAATATTGTTGCCATGATTCAGCTCTTTTCCAATGTACATCTGTGTGCGGTCTCCATGGTGACGTCTTACTTTGGTTTTCTTCATTTCCGCCAAATCCTGCTGCAGTTTCTTCAGCTGCTTCTCGTACTGCGACTGGTTCTTCAGCAAGCGGGCGTGTTCCTTCTGCGCCGCCTGCAGCTTCTGCAGCTCTTTGTTCATGATACCGAGTTTCTTCTCGTACTCGGCCTTTATGCGTTTGGTTTTATCGTCTGAGCACGACTCCACAGAGCCTGACACACACACACACACACACACACACACAAATACAAAAACAGATTTTGTTTTGGTCTCTTCTGTGCATGTCGCAAGCCAGACGCGAACCTGCGACAGGGGTTTACGTCCATACCCATGTTCTGCAGCACTCTGTCTCTCTCCAGCTGCGTGTCTCTGATTTTGCACTGCAGCATCATGAGTTTCTGCTCGTACTGCTGTTTGAGCGTGTGCAGTCGTCTCTGACTGTTCTCCAGCTCGTCTATCAGCTTCTGCTTGATGGCGATCTCACACGTGATGTTAGCCAGGTCTGCCTGGAAGTCCTCTGATCAATGCCAGAAAAATCATCAGTGTTGGTTTAAATGACAGCAGGGACGTGTTACTGAAAAGGGTAAAGACTGCCAAGGCAGCTGGTAGGCTATTGGAGAACATGCCGAATACTTGATGCTGATTGGCCAATGCCGCATTTAAATACACAATATAATAACAGCAAAATGAATTCAAATGTAATGATTCATGTCCTGATTTTGCTTAAAAAGATATTTTAACGAAAATGTGTGCCCCTAGTAAAAGCTAGAATAAAATGATTTGAGTGTAAAGATGAGCACCCTTCTCATCAAGTTCAGAATCGGACTCTTCAGAGCTCTCCTCAGCTTCCATCTCCTCTTCATCAGCTTCCTCATCCTCTTCCTCTCCGTCCCCCTCCTCACGGTCACTAGCTTCCTGTGAGAAAAGAACCTGTCACGTCAAAGAACGATTGATAAGCTCCACCCCTAAAATGTGTTTAGACAGGGCGAGGAATCTGTCAATCATACCATCTCTGGCTCCTGATTGGTTGGTTCTGATGGCTCTTTCTCACTTGTCTTTTGCTCGCCGTCAAGGGTTTCATCTTTGTTGGCACTGTAGGATAAGACAGAAGGCATTTAAAACAGACATTTAAATTTTGATTTCTTTTTTTAAACGCATCGTTACACAAAACAAGCATTTTCTTCAAAGCAAAAGTGAACGTTTGGGGTTTAAAATTCAATTAAAAAACAGCAAATGATCTGGAAAAAAACATACAAGGGAGGGAAAAATAGCTGTTGAAAAATAAAATGTTAAAAGCACCTTATGATGAAAACTAAGACCTTTCTTGTTCTTTGGAATTTGGTTGAGTCTGATGTATTACGTTCATACAACACAAAACCTTTTAGTCAACACAGAGTATTTACTGAAACTAAACTATAAAGATCATGACATCACAATGTCACATAACTATGAGCTCGAGCTCATTAACATAACATTTAACCACGACGGGAAGTGTGAACCACAGCAACTGATATAACAATAATACTATGGTATGACAATATCATTCAGTATAACATTATTCTATACTTTTATTCTGATGTAATAAAGTAAATCAAAAGGGAGGAAAAGTAGTTATAAACAAATATAAGATATAAGATAATAAACCTTACATTCAGAACTATTACAAGGATGACAGATGGTTATTAAATTAAATATATAAAAAAAAAAAAAAAAATTTATGACAGTAATGATAATGTAATCTTTTTTTAGCATTACAGTATTTTATTTTATGATTTGTTAAATAGTTCATTTTAATAAAAAATACCATATAAATATCATTTATATCATTCTATTATTTATATTGTATTTAAACCATATAAAATTCACATTCTTTCATATATGTATTTTATTGATCTTGAGGTGAAATATGACACAGGTATGTTCTGGACAGCTTTCATGAGAGTCACGCGATACATTAAAGTGTGTTCGGACAGTAACAGGGAAAAGTAATGAATTACTACAACATCTCGGGCAGTTCTTTCAGGGCTTTAAAAAACAATGAGAATTTAAAGGTTGCCGGCAGAGGTGGATTATGGGTAATAACTGAGGGCGGAGAGGATGGGGAAGGAGAGCAGGGGAACTGGGGAGAGAGAGAGAGAGAGAGGATGACACAGGGACAAACCTGTCTTCCTCCACCTCCATCTCCTCCTCCTCCTCTCTCCTGCCATCCAGCTGCTGCTGGAGTCTTCAGTGGTCAGAGGTGAAGGGTCAGAGAGCACAAAAGAGAGAGAGAGAAATGAACACAAAGAGAAAGAGTGGAAAGAGAGAGACAGAGAGAAAGAGAGAGAGAGGCAGACAGAAAGATATAGTAATGTATGTATAGCACAGTAATCATCTTTATTTTGTAAATACAATCATTCTGATGTGATTAACAGAAGATTTTACCAGTGTTATGCTGTTATTAAAGAAACATTATTATCAAAAACAACGTAAATCGCAGTGGAAAATGTACCTCTGTTCATGTGGACACACTTTAAACATGTCGTGAAATTCAAATGTGACTTTTTAAGCTTTTAGTCCAAGTGTGTCATCTATATGCTCGTGTACTTAAAATTAAATGCTGACAAACTTCAGCAAACATACATTCACAGGTTAAATATTTACAGTGTTTCTGTTCCAGGATCTCGTCCAATCAAATTGCCTCTAGAATGAGAATGTCCCTCCCCCAATATCACCTGCCAGCAACTAACAAGTAGAAGGTCATGTTTCATGAATGTGACATACAAAAATGTCCCCCAAAAGGAAACCATCACGCCATCATGGATATTTTAGTTTTATATGCCCATTTTTGTCTTTTTTCATTTTGTTGTGATTTTAGTGTATTAATCCACTAAAAAGCTCATATGAATCTCATTGTTTTGTGGTTTTGCGGTTTTCAGCTAAGCCTGAACAGCTAAGCCTGAACAATTCAATTGTCATATGAACAATGTTATTTATTGTCGAATAATTATATATATTGAAAGAAAACATTGAAATTTGCAGTGTTATTCCTGAAAAACGTTCCTGAAATTCCTGAACATCTGTGCATGGCAAATTGTCTTTTTTGGAAGTATTTTGGAACCCTGATTACAGACATGATGATGATGATGCCTGTGGTAGTAATTACACAGCCGAAAGAACAACAGAGACCCCCATGAAGTCAACACCACCTCACACAACGCGTCACCCTGCTGGAAATGGAGGGGGGGTGCAATTATTCATACCATACAATCTCGACCGGTTACCATGGCAACGGCCCCTCCACATCCCACCCCCCTCCAAGTTCTCGCCCTCTCATTACCTCTTCTTTCTCTTCTTCTCCTTCCTCCTCAGTTTCTCCAGATCTTTCTTGGCGATCTCGATGATGTCGGCGGTCTCCTGGCCGGGGTCGGCACCCAGCAGGGCCGGCGAGAACGCTCCAGAACCTCCATAGAACGGCGGCCGGGCGGACACCCGTGTCAGGTTTCTCCTCAGGTTCTCGTTCACCGCTTCACTCTCAAGAAGTTTTGCTCTGAAACGCACGAAACGACGCGAGATAGAACCATTCAAATGAGAACGTTTATTTTTAATTTAAAGGTTAGATATGATCGTCAGCATGTCACTCATTTGCTCTGGACAGTTGCTGTAATGTTGCGAAGCAGTTGTTGGTGTGTTCTGGGTAATTTGGTAGCACGTTGCTAGGTGGTTGTTAAGACAGTAATTAACCACGTAGAAAACCCTACGTTTGCCTGTTTATTCATAAACCAGGTGAAAACTGAAGTCCAGCTGCTCAGATAACAGCGCATCTCTTTTCGACGAGATACATGATTTGAAGTTTCATTCATGTCTACAGCAAAAAAAGTGAGGAACTGTAAGATTGCTGAACTGTGAGAAAAAAAAAATCGCTGTTATTATTTATTTAGCAATTCAGCCAGTTTAATACATTTTAAAAAGTATTAAACAGTGACCCATCTTCTCTACTGGTTATTGTTTTGATGCCTGAGAAATGTATCAGATTTAAAATGTCACACAAAAATGAATCAAACTATTATTGTAAATATCCAGTAAACATCACGTGTTTTATGTTACCTCAGATCTTCAATCTCCTTGATGTAATTATGAATCATGATTCCGATCTCTTCACTGCCTTCACCTGTGGAACAGGAATCGTTTACACTGGAATCTCATTGTTTTGTGTCAACTGACAGGATTGCACACTCGTACCGACTGTACCTGCTCTGGAGAGCACCTGATTGGCTTGCTCGCTGAGCAGCTGTGTGAGTCGAGCGCCCTGGGCGTCGATGGTTTCCTGCATGGCCTTCACGCGCATGCGCAGATTATTGTTCTCGATCTGCAGCATCGAGTTTTCATGGAACATGTCATTGATGCTGTCCAGGCCGTCCTCGCCGACCATACGCTTACCCTGAGAGAAACAGAGACCTTTACATTTACTCTCTGTATTAAACAGAGTTTACAAACTCTTTCCTCAGCTAATAGCCACATCATAACATCAAATATTTAACATGTTAACCTTTCTCATTAATATTTTGTAAATACTTGAAATTATTTCTCTCTCTCTCTCTATGTATATATATTTAACATATTTATTTAGGCATTTTGTATGTCACATTTAATACCAACACATTCTTTATTATAATTATTATTATTAGATTTTTATTTATTTGACATTGGATTTTTATCACATCTTGCACCCCTGCGGTTACAGTACATATGCGACATATGATTTTCTTTCTGGCTTTGTGAACAAATATTACACAAAGATCAAATGACGGAAGAACAACATTCATGTTTTAAACACATTGTTTTCTCAGAGAACTACATGCAGCTCAAGCTGGAAATACTGCACACACATTCAGTCTAGATCATTCATTGCATTTAGATTCAGTCTGTTGTTTATGTGGTACGGCATGAATGTTATCTCACCGTTCTGTACTCCATCAGCTCCATCTGCAGTCGGGCGATCTCCGTCCTCAGAGCGCTGATCTGCTGGCTGGCCCTGTCCTGGTTCACCACCACCTTGTTCTTGATGTTGCGTGCTCGGTTGGCGTACTTCAGCGTGTTTAGAGTCTCCATGAAATCCTGATCTGACGGGCTGATGCAGGCGATCATCATGGTTCGGCTGAGATACCAAACAAAAAACATTCACTCACACTGAACGTCTCGTGTCCTGCAAAATGTAGCTTCCATCACCCCTGAACCATCTTATCGACGTCTTTAAGATTACTTGAAATTATAGACAAGTGTGTTTGATTAGCGTCTGGCCAACTAATGATTTTAGGTTGAATATTTCCGTAATATTTCCATTAAGCAACAAAAACTTTAAAGTGTGATTTTGAAAGTTTTAGGAATGCTCACGATGTCCAGTTTTTTAGATGTTGTATTAATGTTATTGCTTGGTTATAGGAACGTTATTCAAACATTTTTTCATTTGTTTATTCATTTGATTATGTCCGACGTGACCTGGTGCATTAACAGGTGTCATATTTGGTACATAAGAGTCATATGGAACCGGAACAACATGAGGATGAGTAAATAATGTCTTTTATTCAAGTGCAGCTAGTCACACACAGACCTGTTTCCACCTAGTGAATCTTGGAGAAGGCGAGTGAGTTTGGAGTCTCGGTAAGGCACATGAGTCGAGCGTTTGCTTCTGTCTCCCAAAGCGCTGATCACGTTTCCCAACGCCAGCTACATCAAACCAAAACAAAACAAGGGCCGAGGAAAACATCACTGTCACGGATCACTGGATTTGAAATGTTTTGGCTAACATCAGTCTGAGGGGTCATGCAGGTGGTGTGTTTTGGTTCTGACCAGTCCACAGTTAATGGAGATGCCCTCTTTGGCTCTGTCGCCGGTAGCGCC
>JAZGTJ010015078.1:0-13624 GCA_036877575.1 Botia almorhae
TTGCTTGACACTGGGGCTCAAGTCAGCATGGTCGATCGACTCTGGAAAGACAAATACTTACCTACTGTGGAAGTAAGGCCTCTTGTGGAACTAATGGGAATGACAGAGAAGTTGGAAGTTTATGCCATCAATGGAGATCTAATACCCTTTGATGGGTGGGCTGTCATCACCGTTAACTTACAAGGGAACGACAATCCCGACCTTTCAATTAATGTTCCTTTTTTGGTGAGTCACATCCCAATTGAGGCCGTTGCTTGGCTTTAATGTGGTGGAAGAGTTAATTCAGGGCCAACCAGAGCGTTTAGTTCCTACCTTAGTTTCGTTGCTCTCCAGCTCAATGGCAGTGTCCAGTGAGGAAGCACAGACCCTGGTTAGTTTTGTACAGACTCCTGAGCATAGCGGACAGTGGGGGCGGTTAAGAGTAAACAGAGAGAGCGTTTCCATACCGGCAGGTCAGGTAGCATGGGTAAAGTGTAGAGTACCACCCAAACTGGATCAGTCTGGCACAATAGCCCTGTTTAAGCCAGATGAGAACAATGTGCAGTTAGAGCAGCTGGATATAGGAGAAGGACTTCTGGAATTCCATGGCTCATATCTTGCGGTCCCTATCGGCAACCACTGTACATGTGACATCATCCTGCCTCGCAACACAATCCTAGGGTACGTCCACCCCGTAGAAACGGTGTTGGAAGCAGACAGGTCCAAGGAAACCAAGACCAATGAGAAAGTTTATGGTGCATCGGTGGCAGTGGTGGAAGAAAGCTCAACCTTGTGGCACCCCCCTGTCAATCTGAGCCATCTGAATTTGGATCAGCAAGCAGTGGTAGGACAAATGCTGCACGAGGAGTGTTCTGCTTCTGTTAGAGGCTGTGTACAATTTATGATGGACATTTGCATTAACCAATATTATATTTTTGTGATACTTTAATGTTCAGTATAAGTTGCTTGCTGTTTATTTATATTACACGCTTAGAAAGCAAAATGTATAAAGAGAACAGTACAAGGAGTCTGCATCCTTTGCCCGAGACGGAAACGATGTTGGCTGCATTCCGAGTCTTCAAATGTCCATCAATCTCAAAGACGACATCCCACTGCAGCATGCTTATTCCTCAATACCCAAACCCATGTTCAAGGAAGTAAAAGAATACATCCAAGATCTTCTGGCAAAAGGGTGGATTGTAAAATCTCAGTCCCCGTACTCCGCCCCTGTAGTCTGTGTTCGGAGGAAGGATGGCTCGCTGTGCTTGTGTGTAGATTATCGCCTCCTCAATAGAAAGACCGTACCGGACAGACACCCATTGTAAACACATTTTTTTCAGTGAAGCATTTATGTAATACAGTGAACAGCAGTCTAGTTGTGCAAGCACTGGCAAGCTTGTAGAGATGCAGCAGTATTGCCAGAGGAGAACTGATTCTCCTGGCTGGGCCTGGTTTCTCTCGAGGTTTTGTCTCCTTTTGGAGTTTTTTTCCTCGCCACCGTTGGCTGCAGCTCCCCTGCCCTTGTACTGCCCGTCAGGAGGCTGCTGTAATCAGCTTTAATTTTGCACTGATTATTAAATTATTCTCATACTATCTATTCATACCCCATATATGATTGTATAACATGCATAATATCACCTGTTTCTCCTACCTGTTTTCTCTTTGTCTGTGTGTGTGTCTGTCTGTGTGTATGTCTGTCTATGTGTGCTGTGTACATTTATCATACATGTAAAGCTGCTTTGTAACAATGACATTTTGTGAAAAGCGCTATATAAATGAAGTTGAATTGAAAATTGAATTGAACTGTACCCGTCATGAGTCGACTGGGTATTCTCCATTTTACCTGCTGTATGGGAGACACCCTCGCCTTCCTATTGACCTGATATTCGGGCTGGTTGAAGAAGATGAGAGACAAACGCCCAGGGGATGTGCCGAGCAGTGGGCTCGAAGAATGGCTGAGACATACCAAATAGCAAGTGAGAACAGTAAGCAGGCAAGTGCACGAGGCAAGGCCCAGTACGACCGCAAAGTCAGAGGTGTGGTGCTAAGACCTGGAGACAGGGTGTTAGTCAGGAACCTCTGTGAGCGTAGAGATCCCGGAAAACTCAGATCATACTGGGAGAAAACCATCTATGTGGTCAAAGAGCAAGTGGGTGACAACCCGGTGTATAAGGTGAGCCCCGAGAATGGAGGTAAAAAGGGACTGCGCACTCTACATCGAAACCTGCTGTTGCTGGTAACTGACCTACCCATGGAAACTCCATCGGATTCTGGGAAACCTGTGAGACTGAAACAAAACAGACATAGGGACGGGGAGATACAGAGCAAGGAGCTTACTTACCATGAAGGAGAAGAGACTGATTCGGATGAGGACACTGGAGAGTATTGGCTGAGGATTCCTTCAAGTTGGACTCAACCAAGAAGAGAGGATACTTACCTGCCAAGTCCAGAACCAGGTCAAGATAACCTCCATGAAGAAGTGGAACCTCCAGCACCCCTGCAAATGGCAGATACCCAAAGCAGTAGTCAGTCAATGGATGAACCTGCTCATTGCTCCATTTCCTTACCCAGGAGTGAATGCAGTGAAATTCAGTGCAGTGACTGTCCAGCAGAGGAAGATCCAGTGATACTGAGACGCTCTGTACGAAGGAGAGAACCAAAGAGGGTATTCACATATGAGTCACTGGGCCAACCCTCAATACAACTTCAGATCGCACTTAACAGTGTAGCTGCCTATTTCCATACTTACCTGTGTGGGCAACACTTTATCCTGTGCCATATTCCTTTAACTCTGCACCTTACACTGAAACAAACACACTTAGACCGTTCACATTTACAATGGCAGTTTATTAGACAGGAGACATATGATGTGTTTGAGAAAAAGAAGTATTGTGTTATGTGAGTTTTTGTAACTGGAGCCTATTTCATTTTGTCCGGGAGGGTGTGACACCCTAAAGTATGTACACAGTTAATGTATTGTAATTTTTGAAGAAATGTTAATTTTTCAGACCCTGTTTTTCATTCTGTTTATATTGTACATGTCAGACACAACGTGAAGTACAAAACCGTTGATTATTGTTGAGTGAGATCGGGACTCTTATTTTGAAAATCAGTTGAGGACTCGCACAGAGGAGCAGTGTGCGCCTGCGCCCTAGCAATTGCTGGGGATTATGTGTGACACAGACACGTTTGCTCCTGTCTCCTCAATTTTTCCTGTTTTACAGGTATGACTTTCATATCAAAAAAACTATATGCACACAAGTCAGTTCGTTCCCATGTGTATGTTTATGTTGTAAATGTATTGTGTGTAAATGTTCAGTTTTTGTGAAAATAGTGAATGTTGCGATCGTCCGCCCATTTTGTATATGCGGGAAAATGGGCGTTCGTGATGTGCTCGTGAAATGCATTTATTTTTATTTAAGCAGGCTCCAGTTACCAGGTCATTATGTTCTTTGTGTTTACTCATATTATATTTGTGTTTTGGTTAATTAGAGTTCAAATGTGACAAAGATTAATGCACTTTTCCAGCCAAATATATATATACATAAATATTTCAGGGCAAACGTATGCTAATGCAAACAGGATTGCAGATCTGGTAATTAAAATGGTAACTTCAATGTTAAATGTGTATTGTAACTTCAATGTTAAAATGTGCATTATTTACATAGATAGGTTCTCAGGCCTTACTGTGCGTTCACACCGCCGCCGACGAGAGCGTCAAAATTCGCTCTGGCCGCCCTGCCAGCAACGCTGTGCGTTCACACCGTCGCCGGCAAGATTCATTGACGCTCTGACGATCGAACGCTTGGTCTTGTATTTAAAGCGCCCGCAAAGCAAACAAGGATGTCGATCTTGTGCAGACTGACCACAAGTCAGTAAGTTAACCTCATTAAATATTTTAAACGTGAAAATAAGAAATTATGGGGTAAATTCTCCTCCATTTTTCTTGGGAACTAATGTGGCCGGAACCAAAGTTTACAGGTTTTCTTTGGAAACCTCTCAAGCGGTGAACTTCTACATTCTGATTGGTTGCCGCCGATCCACGTCATAGCTCATTACCATAAAGTTGACCTGACTTCAACTCGCCGCGCTGCTTTCGCCGCTTCTCACCGCTTTTCGCCGCTTCTCGCCGCCGGCTCACATTGAAAATAAATGACTTCCGGCCACTTTAACGCTCTCGCCGGTGGCGGTGTGAACGCACTGTTACATGTTTGGTCATGTACAATGATTTTATATGCATTAGAAAACTCTTGAATTATCTGAGTTATCTGAAGATAATGAAGTAAAGCGAATTGCTAAGATGCATGTTTGCAAAATGGATGAATGTAAATCTCAAGTGTGCATAGTACTTTGTTTTGACAAAGAAAGAGAAAGAATACTTGTGCATTAAGAAAGAAGAACCATGCTATTTTGATCAATTTTAATGCCTTACAATGTGAAAAAAATACATTTAATAAACAATTGCTGGGGATTATGTGCGACACAGACACGTTTGCTCCTGTCTCTTCAATTATTCCTGTTTTATAGGAACTTCCTATCTGTTAACACGGCCTTCTGATCGGGGCCTGTTACAGGAGCACGGTCATGTAATCCAACCAATCATCACACAACGATGCATATATTTAGCCGTCCCTCACCTCCGTCACATGACAGTCTCGCAGCATCCCTCCGCCACCCCATCACCTTACTTTTGGCTGGTATCTACCTCAGTCAAGGACGGGGGGAGTACTCTGGGTTCGGGCCAAATTCCGAGCTCGGAGCCCTGCCCCCGGACAGCACGCCAAATACGCATCAGTGATAATTTTGCGATTGCATGTTAGTACGAACTCATGAAATATAATAATATATTATTAATATTAAATATTAAATATTATATAATATTAATATATATATATATATATAATTATATAATTAAAATATCTTGTAAGATTGTTAAATATTTTAGATAATTTGAAAAATCTTTTTCAAACTCCTAGTAGGCTGTTTGTTCACTCAGAATTTACATGCATCACCCAGAGACCCTCATGGTAAATAAAAAGAAAAAAGTGCTCTAATTTGTTTCCAACGGGAAGCCAAAATGATGAAATGGTGACACGTTAACAGTAAAAACTGAAAATGGCTATAAATACACTAACTTTAGTAAGATTTACTTAATAATAAATTAATAATAAATTAATTTTGTCGTTCTAAAATTCTCCTTTCACTAAGTGTCTGTGAAGGCGAGCAGGACAGCATCCAACCAGTCCTTATCCCAACCACTAAAAAAATTGATGCATATATTGTCTTCACTCTGGGTGTTTCTAAACCTTTGGAAATACAGATATATTGTTGAATAACAATGGTTCTTTTTTTTTAGAAAAAGGAGTGTGCTGATCTTCTAAAACAAGCAAAACCATAAGAAGTCACCAAGGAACTACATAAACTACATTTGAGCCAGCCCAGTATTCCCTGCCACAGTGACCTCAGTCTAATTTTGGGTGTTATGTGTAACGAGGACACGGAGGCGTGTTGATCCATTTGCAGCGTTTTTAATCAGAATCATCAAACAGGCAAAAGTAAAAAAAAAAACAGCGAACAGTGTAATAGAGAGAAGGCAAAATCGTAAACGGTAAACAGGCAAATGGTTAGGGCAGGTGGCAAACAATCATAAACAGTAAACAGTCACAGTTCAGGGCAGGCAGCAAACATTCAAAAACATAATCCAAGGTAGAGTCAAAAGGCAGGCAGCAAACAATCAGAAATATCTAGAAACAGTTTTAGAGTTTAAATAATCTGGGAGTGGGAGCCTCCTCCGTAACAGAGCCCCTCCCCCCCTGCAAGCGGCTCCTGATGCAAGGAGGATATCGACGCCAGGGTTTTCCTCGTGGCCTAGTCGAGTAGCTGGTTAACCCGATAGGCCTCCTCACCGCCCACCAAGATGGGAGGGGTCTGTTCCTGGAGACTCCCCGCCGGCTCTCCAATTGGAGCACCAGCAGGTTTTAGAAAAGAAAGATGGAATGTAGGAGAAATACGATAATTATCTGGCAGTTGAAGTCTAACCCAGCTAACATTGGTCCGACGGCAACATCGTGTCCCTGACCAAAAATAGTCACGGTAGGACGGCATATATCTATAAAAATATGTAACACAGAACTCTTCCTAAAAATGCATACAGATACGTTTGTACATACCTACAGTTCTCTGGGGTTGCACATATAATTGTTATTTTAAGTTTTAGCTCCGTGTAGTTCAATACATACTGTTGTGAACCAGTTGTAAGAGGACGTCCACAAGGTGACATCCTTTACACGTGCATTTATAGTCCATCATGACCCTATATGAAATCAGTATGAAATATGCAAAAGCAATTGTGCTTACACCTTGATTATTACTGTAATAATTTATTTAAGTGCCCCAAGTAGTTTTGAGACGACCACGTCTAGTCAAGCATAACCCATTAAAAATAAGTAAATAAATAAAAACATGAACTCGTAATGAAATAAACGTAATTTGTATTTACATCTTGTTTAATGAATATTCACAAAGTGCCCTGTGTGGTTAAGTGATTGCAAAGCCACTAAATTTTAGTCATAATTCTACCCGTTTTTAGTAAATTGCAATACAATTTTATTATTTTGTTTAAGTTTATGCATATACATATAAAACAGATATCTCCGGTCATCATTTGAAGTCTAAGTTGGGTGTAGATTGCCAAAACTGTGCTGCCAAGATGTTGTAACAAATCTCGCGGTAGCAGTGTTGCCAGATTGGAAATGTTCAACTATCGTACCAGAAGCACAAAACTATCGTATTTGGAAGAAAATTATCGTACACGAGTCAAACATACAGAATACAGCTATTTATCTTGACCAACAATATTAACACGACCTGCAATTAACCACAATAAATAAATAGCCGTACCTTAGTGTGAAGGTTCAAACTTCACCTCTGAGTCGCTGTCATCGGAAGCCTGCGTGAAGCCAGATGTTGAGGGGGTCCTTTTGCGGTACATATTTGATGCCGTCATGGACCGCAACATAGTGCTTGTTGGCTTAAAAGCAGGGCACCCTTCCGCATTCTTAACACACTCTGAGGTGTGCATGAGCCCATTTAGAGTGTCTGTAATGAGCCGATTTCATGGCTTTGTTTTGATGAGGTTGACTTTGGAAAAAACACGTTCACATGATGCATTTGAATGGGGAAACACGAGAACATCAAGAGCAAACTTTCCCAATTCGCTAAATACGAGTACTCCCTCGAAATTCTGCAAAGTAGATATATGGTGCCAGAATTCATCTACATCCATTGTCTTTGTATCGTCACTTAATGCCATGAGTGGCAATCGCCTCCACTGGTCATCAATGGCTTGGAGGTGGTCTCCGCCTGTCATGTCAATCAACCGTGGTACTTCTTGCATTACGGGAAGCAAAGATGGATGCTCTTCTCGTGCCTTGGCATCAGTCGCAGTGGCAGGGGAGAGGCACACGATCTGGGTCAAGAGGGCATCATCAAAGTCAAACAGTTTTTTTATTGCAGGCAACTCGGAGAAAATTCAGACAGCGCATATGAAAATCTGTTAGGGTGGCTGCTGGAATCTTAGACTGCTGGACATGCTGCATCACTTTTACACCCAAGTACAGCGTGTTTAGTGGTCTGAGCTTTAAGCCGTCATTTACGTCGATTTGATTCAGTGGAGTTTGCAGAACATAGTCTCTGTCCATGAATGTGAGAAGGAGATCTGTGTATGTTTCACAGAACTTGGTCTTCAATGATGCTATCACCACATTTTCACTTTGAAAATATTGATTAAGGTCTGTGAATTTAGGTACTGTTCAGTGAAAAAAAGATGGAGGGCATTCCACTTAGCGGACAGACTTTTAACAACTTCGTTCAATGACAACCATCTGGTCTGGGAGGGCTTCAGTATTTTGTGGGGTTCAACATGACAAAAGTCTTTAAATTCTTGGAGCTGTGCGGCGCGTTTTGCGCTGTTTTTGAAATATCCGTAAATGTCTCTGGCTAAATCCTCGAACCTGCGAGGGAGCTGCTTGCATGCCTCACTTGCACAAAGGTGCAACGAGTAGCACACACACCGCTGCACTGTGATGCCTGGCAGATCATGTTTAAGGTGGCTGGAAACAGAATTGTTTTTCCCCATCATTGTATTGCAGCCATCTGACCCAAACCCCACTATGTTTTCAATCGGTTCATCTGCATCAGTAAATGACTTCATCATCTCATTATAAAGCCTTTCTGCAGTGCCCCCCTCAGTGGCAAACTGTTGGTCTGAATAGATCTGCACCAGATTCCAGAAACGGCTCTGAATCCTGTTTGTACCATCATCAAAAAAACGAACAACGATACAAAGCGTTTATACATTTCTGATGTCTGTTGACTCGTCAATCAAAACGCAGAATTTTTTCCTTTTCAGGATTTCGGTTAGACTCTCAAAGTAACAGTCACCAATGACATGTTTGGTTATAGCAGTTGTCTTTGTGCAGCCAAGGCTCATGTGCTGAACTGTTTTCGAATCTTGGAATATATCTTTTAAGACCTCGACCAAATGGTCCGATGTCCTTAATGCTATGTTGTGCTCTGCCATGAACCCTGTTAGCTTTATCTCCGCATTTTTCACAGCTGTATCTAGCTGTTCATTCTCCAACGTTTTCTGTAGCATATGGGCTATGGACCTTTGAGCTGGGGCTAGATTTTTCTTTTTGTCTTGGTGTTTCTTTGACTTTTCGTGATTCTTTAAAACAGTGATCTCAGCCACTATCTGCACGTTACAACACCGGCAGAAGGCTTTGGTGTCAGTGCCTGAAACAGGTCTTAATCATCCTGCAAAACTGGGGTCTTTTTCCCACTCAATTCTGTATGACTGCTGTCGGTGCTTACTTTTAGGCTGCTCTGTAGACTCTGCTTTCCTCTTCGCCTTTCCCCTGCCTTCACCTTCCTTTTCAGCGTCAGCACTTATTTTCTCTACCGTATTGCTAAACAATTGACTTTAGCATGGAATATCACTATAACCTACAGTAAGCGCTGCTGCACGAGGCCGGGAGTGTTACTTGGGCGCGGAAAAGGGAACGTCAACTTGCGTTTGTGAGTCATTCTCCACGGATCACGATAATTGGCCGAGAGGACAAACGTGAGCATACGTAATAGCACGTTAATCACAATCATGATGGCACGGCAGCCGTAGGATCCACATAGCTAGATCAATGAGCATAGAAGTTGTATGATTACAACGAACATAATTTGAGGTGTCACAAAATTCTAAAACTATCGTACATTATGGGATTTTTTTCATTATTGATTGTGCATTGTACAGAGGTCCAAATTATGGTACAAATACGATAATTATACGTCTGGCAACACTGCGCGGTAGGATAGATTATCACGCAATAGGATAGATTATCTAGTGATGGGATATATAATCTCGCGAGAAAGCCTTAACACGTTTTTTCTTTCCATAACCACGACGAAAGCGCGTCGGTGTATTGTAAAGCTTTACTAATTATTCTACTAAAATCTACTGGTGGGTAAGTACATTTTGTAGTATTTTATTAATGTGATCGAGTTGTACTTGTTTGACACGAAGGAAAAGGAAGGAATAATGCGCACATTGTCAACTGAAACGTAGTTTGAGTTTGGCTAAAATTAGCTAGTATGCTAAAGGTTTTTTTTAAATGAATGCTTGAACAACAAATACATAACTAAAGTGCCAAGGGTATACACAAAATGTTTGTATAAAATAACACAATAAAAAGAAAGGACTTCCTAATTCACAATAACTTAAAAGTACCAAAGAAATACACAGATTGAATAGCTTATTTTGTTTATAAAAATATCTAATTCCTTAAGTACCACAGAAAAAATATGAGGGGTGGTGGCCAACTTGACAAAAAGCCTTTCAAAGCTACAGATTTGTACTATGTAATTCAAGGTAACTTTGGACTTATGACATTTAAAAAAAAATCTCATGTTCCTTGTCTATTGTTTATTTATTTAAAAGACCACCTGTCTTTATTAGAAATGTCCTGTTCACGTTCACACAGTTACACAGTTACACATCTACTTTATTTCAAGAGCACCATAGAGATATTGAAGAGGCAGTGGGCTAATGCTGTTTTTATGTACTCTAGCACACATCAAAAAATTCAGAAAATCTTTTATTGACATAATATTATTCTAGATTAAAATAACATATAATACTTATTGTTTATTTGTTACTAATGCTTCTTTCATGAAACGGAAAAGTCTTGTTCCAGTGTATTTTAAATGCAGTTGTATAACCATAAAGGCATTTTCAAAATATGTGCATGACATTTAACACAAATTTTGCCAATTTATTTCTTTCTTTAAAATATTCATACTCTCTTCCCTTAGATGCTCTAAAAAGGTGAAGTCCAACTGCCACAGACTCCGAAATTGACACAGCAATGGCGGAACACATAAAACACGCTCCAGGACGAGCTGGGGGTGGTGGCTATAAGAAATGAGCTGTTTTAAGAGACATTTACATGTGTGTTTACTGTAATCCATTATTTTTGTTTTGTACTTGTTTGGTTTATAGCTGTTTAAAAGTATTGAAAAACTGTTTCAGTTAAAAAAATTCTGTACTGCCACAATAATAATAATAATGCTTCTGGTGCTTGTGGAGAAACAAAATGATTGTAAACATTTTGAAATAATAATTAATAAATAAAATATTATAAATATACATATGTGTTCACTTTTATCCTTTACTTTGGTTATGTTCTTGTTTGAATAATGTGTGCTTAAAATTAATGTAAAGCTTTGAGAAATTTGCTACATACTCAGAATTACCTACATTATACTATTTCTATTTTCATGTTTGAATAGTAGCTGTTTAACAAATGGAAGACATTTAAAAAATGTAATATGCACAAAATATGTTGTAGTAAATTAGAACGGTCTACTTCTTGCGTAAGTCCACAAACAATGTGTTATTGTTTGTAATTTACACAAGGTTAAAACTTTTTGTATAGACGTTTAGGTCTGTCT
This sequence comes from Botia almorhae, assembly GCA_036877575.1. Lineage (NCBI taxonomy): Eukaryota > Metazoa > Chordata > Actinopteri > Cypriniformes > Botiidae > Botia > Botia almorhae. The sequence continues at coordinate 10,984 of JAZGTJ010015078.1, forward strand.
GGACCGATTTTGGGCCATTTTAGAACTTAAGTTAAGTTGTCTAAACCTCCAGAATGGGTGTGTTACTTATATGTAATAATATATGTATATTAACACATTAAATTAAATTAACACATAGTATAGACATACAGAAGATGACACATTTAGACATCCAGGGACGTACAGAAAAGACGTGCAATTCACGTCCAGATAACGTCAAAGACGTTGGTTCAACTTTCATTTTGGAACTATTTTTTAACCATGACGGGACGTGTCGGAGGGACGTCTTTTCAACGGTCCTTACACGTCCAAATGTTTGCTGGGATGAGGGCTCTTATTTTATAATTCCACATCAGATAGTCCTGATTCTGTGCTGGTGATATTGGGGGGAGGTGTTCTCCCAATCTGAGGTGCAATCTAGAACTTTTATTTCTATAGCTTTTTAAAAACAGGGACAAAACAGTGGAAATGTGAATACACACATACACACACGCTCTGTTTAAAACAAAAAATCTATAGAAATAACATCCTATAAAAAATAACAATATATAAAAAATATAATATATATATATGTTATATATATATATATATATGTAGAGAAAGAGAGAGAGAGAGAGCTGTGGTGGGGAAAATCACGTACGCTAGACCAGCACTTGCGTTCAGATCAGTTCGCTAATGATTTTACCGTAATACGCAGTTTATACGCAACCAGGGAAATAACGTGGCAGCTTTTCTACTTGGCGGCTGGCCTGACCGCAGTAAATAAGTAAACCGAGAATGTCCCTTCCGGGCACTGTAATACGCTACATTTTAACTTACGATATCTTTAAACAGTGTTCAGGTGTTTTTCTAAAGGCATACTTACTTTTAAAACAGTTGACCCGGTCTTCATGATGTGAATGCCTCGCTTGCTGCCCGCATACTGCGTATGCGTGGAGTTTCTCATTATTACGAGAAAGTTTCTCGTTATTATGAGATGTTAAGTCATTATTACGAGTTAAACCTGGGTCCAGGATATCACCTGTATTTACCCATGACTGCTCCTCTGGTCCGTTCCCCTCCCAATTGAAATTAAATATTGGAGAGTGCCACCCCGACGTCTAGAGTCCAGAAGTTCTCTGACTCGATAGGCCTCCTCGCCATCTACCATAATAGGGGGGGTCTGTTCTGAATCTGAAAAGGACCTACATACCTTGGACTGCATCCTAACGGATGTAGGAGTCCTGCTGGACATTGTTTTGGAGTCTTGGAGCTCTGGCAAATGGCACATTGTTTAACATATGCGATTGTGGCCCTCTCTGTGGTCAGAGAGGGCCACCAGTAGCGGCTCCGTGCTACCGTGAATCAAAATTGGGTGAAAAACAGAGCCCAACAAGCCTGCCTGGGATTTAGTCTTTTTGCGCTGCATAGATATTCTAGGTTCTTATGGTCGCTTAAGACAACGAAAGGGTGTTTGGATCCTTCTAGCCAGTGTCTCCATTCTTCTAATGCTAATTTAATAGCTAACAATTCTCGATTTCCAACATCATAATTACGTTCTGCTGAGGACAACTTCTTTGAGAAATAAGCGCATGGATAGAGCTTAGGTAGTTCTCCCTGTCTTTGGGACAACACTGCCCCTCCTCCGGTCATTGAAGCATCTACCTCTACCATAAACTGTAACTCCAGGTCAGGGTGTTTTAAGATAGGGGCCGATGTAAAACGTTGTTTGAGGTCATTGAATGCCCTCTCAGCCTGGGGGGACCATTTGAGTTTACCTCTACCCTGCTTGGTAAGAGTAGTTACAGGTGATGCCACTGAACTAAACCCGCAAATGAATCTGCAGTAGAAATGAGCGAACCCCAAAAATCTTTGAAGCTTTTTTACCATACTAGGTTGTGGCCAATTTGTCACTGCCTCGACTTTACCTTTGTCCATGGCTACTCCCTCCTTACTAATAATGTAACTCAGAAATGAAGTACTGGTCTTATGGAACTCACATTTCTCTAATTTAACATATAACTGATAGTCCAATAAAGAGTTGGAATAAATCAAAATATCGTCTATGTATACGATCACCCATTTCTCCAACATATCTCTAAAGATATCATTCATGAACGCCTGAAAGACTATTGGCTAAACCAAATAGCATGACTAGATATTCGTAGTGTCCGGAAGAAGTGGAAAATGCGGTTTTCCACTCATCTCCCTCTTGAAACTGAATCAAGTTGTATGCACTGCGGAGACCTAATTTGGTGTAATATCTGGCCTGGCGTAATTGTTCAAGAGCTGAGGGTACTAATGGTAATGGGTATCTGAATTTCACTGTTATCTCATTCAGTGAACGGTAATCTATGCAGGGGTGTAGAGAACCGTCCTTCTTTTTAACAAAAAAGAATCCAGCAGAGGCTGGGGAATTGGAGGGCCTAACGAATCCCTTCTCTAACTCCTTCTTAATATAATTACTCATGGCCTCAGACTCTGGCTGGGACAGTGGGAAAATTTTACCTCTAGGGAGAGTAGCACCTGGGATTAGTTCAATGGAACAGTCAATAGAATGGTGAGGAGGTAATTGTGAGGCTTTCAATTCAATTCAACTTTATTTGTATAGCGCTTTTCACAAAAGGACATTGTTACAAAGCAGCTTTACATGTATGATAAATGTACACAGAACACAAAGACA
>JAZGTJ010015079.1:0-13623 GCA_036877575.1 Botia almorhae
GAGTCTTTATACTCGAAAAGAACACCGTTATATGAAAGGCACATCTCGTTTCCTACATGCTGCTCTAAACTTAAGAGGAGGCGTAGAAATGTTTGACTGTGTGTTGTAAGGGTGCCAGAGATTGGTCATCAGTAAAAGGCTTGTAATCAGTCTCTTTGTGTGTTTCTGGCAGGGAATCTGAAACACGTCCATTATGATTTCAAAGTTGCTTCATTACACAAGAGAGATGTACAGATCGTTACAATCACCCCGCTGCAGCACCACCACAGCTAAAGGCTGTCATGCATATCAAACGCTACTAGTACCAAAAGTTTGTCTGATTTGTGCAATAATAAATAAATAAACGAAATTAAGTGTTTTTAAAAAACCCATTACCTTTGACATCTTAATTACATAAAAATTACTAAAGAGAAAAAACTAAGATTAGGAGAAACGCTGCAATGATGAACCGCGAATTAACGTTGTGAAAACATTGCGACTGAAATGAAAACTGTTCAAGTAACACAAGAGAAAACTTTTGAGGTCACTTACAAAAGACCCGATTTCAATCAGATGAGCACCATTGATGAAGATGGATATCACACGCAAACACCTAATTAATCATTTTCTGACAGTAGACTACATAACTAAAAGAGCCCTGTGTATGAACAACGAAAAGGATTTAAATATTCATAAACAATGAGGTTTTCAAACAACTTTGACGCGCTTATATTTACATGTCTAACAGCAGAACTTGCGTTATAATTTGCGGGTTAAGAACAATTTCTGTGCAATTAATGTAAGCATGTTCACGATAACTCGGGTTTCCCCCAAGAAATACGCTCAGATTAAATGTTGCATCTAAGATTTTTATGCAACCCGAAACCGCATGCATGTTCAGCGTCGGGAGGGTGCGAAAGAATCGCACATACCTTATTGAATGCAAACAGATCCTGCTTTATTTTCTCACGATGAGGGTCATTTCCCTGCCGTCTGAACCTAAACTTCATCATCCTGAGGGCGTATCAGAGATGCAGCAGACAACCCGCACCGTCTTAGACTGATATAAATTCCGATAGGCGTAAATTGGTGCTGAGAAACAATGTGATCCTTCATGCAACCTCCAGTTTCCCTTTGTATCCACTCCTTACACCGTGCAAGTTTTCAGCTCTGTGTTTATGCAGTTTGACCACAGAACAAGTTCACAGGAACCACGTCTTAAGAGGACCAATCAGAAAGCAAGAATCTGTGACCAATTCATCAAACCACGCCCCCAGGCATAATGCGTTCGGAAAACATGGACTCGGATAAGTTTGGATTGGGTTTGCCTAGCGTCAAAGTCGATTAAAATACATTAAGAGACTTGTACTATTTAGTCCAATAAATCTACCTAGAAGTTATATTTTGGATAACTTTACAACATTTTATTAATATCTAGTGTTATAAGATACACTTAAAGAATTTTTATTTAAAATAAATACTTTATATTGAACATTAATTGTACTCATGTACACAATAGATGCATTTTCTGTCTACAAAGATAATGTTACAATGACACATACATGTATTATTTGTATACAATACAATATTTTAATAATAAATTACACATCATATTCCCATATAGTGCAAATCAACATTTCAGCATGAGACAAGAACTTAAAATCAATGGCTTTAAAAAAAAACAACCTTTTTCTCACTTGTATAAAAACAAACTTTTGCTGAACATGTCCAGCATTAGAGGTAGTAATGATACTGTTTTAAATTATGGCGCCATATGTTAGACCTAATGCAATGCATGCGCGTAGGAAAAGTTGATCCTGGAATTTGGCTTTGAAATTCCAAACTATATTCCACTATCAAAAATGACAGATGGTTTTTCAATATGAAGAGTTTAATCGTGTCTGAATTGTTGTCATAAAAGCAGTAATAAATCACATGTGTTAGAAGCGGTCCTAGAGCAGAGTAATTTCACTGGGAGGCAGGGTTAGTCTCTTCTCCCGTGCTGAAAGTAGGTTCTCCATATGCATGGCGATGACACGGCACAACTCAAGACTCTGTAGGGTCAAACACACAGGAATAAGCTCCACCCACATTAGCCCTGTCTCTTACATTGACAATAACGCACTCAGACTAACAACACATCGTTAAAGGTCATTTAAATGACAAGATATGACACGATTAGATGTGGTTTGGTGTTTAAATGAGGGTACTTTAGTTCATACCTGGTCCAGCTGTAACTGTGTAATGCGTTGAGACATTAGGTCACCCAGCATTATCTCCACATATGGGTAACTAGAGCCAGCTGTGGGCCTCTGTGTACGGGTGGACTGCACCTCTTTTAGTGGGAACTTTATCATTGGCTCCTGAGGGACATTGAAAACAGCTGAGAAGTCTATACTTCTCAAACAGAAATCTGATATATGGAAATACATGTAAAACACATAATAAACATGTATGTATTGTATATATGTTTATTTATGGATGCTCACAGGAATTAAGTCAATTCAAGAGAAATAAACATATACATTTCATTCAATACTGATACTACATTAAAATGGATCATTATAGCCAATTTTTGTGTGCTGTATACATGCTATTATCAAGTGCTACTGAAATCAATGAAGAGTCAAATCTCCTGTAGCCCATGTAGTGCTACGTGCGAGGCATGAGGAGTTGCTGTCTACATAGAGCATACCAAATCTGTCACTTAATAAGGTTAATTGAAGGTTAACACGCTGCCGTGCAGGCAGCTCACTAGATTTTGGAACAAAGCTAATGTCTGGCACATGAATAATATTTACTAACACAAAACTTACATGAGTTCCTTTGCTTAGAAAGTTCAGACCGTTCTGATTGACAGCCAGTATGCATGGGGTGTTGATAGCACTGTTGCTGCTGCTCTGTATGTAGAAGAATGACGAGCCAAACATGGGAAAAGCACTGACCAGCCCTGAGACACAGACACAAGCATAACAATCAGCCTTGTGAATGAGTGTCAGTATGTCTCCATAGTGGCTGTGCTTCTAAACAAACTCCTCACCCAGAAATTGTGCTCTGGCCTGATGAGCACTCAGAGGCTGCACCTGCTGCATGTGTTGGGTCACCATGTTCAGCCATTGCTGGGCCCTCTGAAGCCCAAAGAGCTGGGAGGGAATGTATTCCTGAACCTCATGGCTGGTGGCAGAATACAGAAGCAGGTTAGTCCCAAGTATTGTATTTTACTACACTTAAGCTGTGACGCTCATTTTAAACCGATAAATAATGTTATACATGGTGGGGAGGTATATGGAGTCCTTGGCACGATGTTGTAGAGCCGCCAATTTTGACGTTTGCTGAAGCTGCTGCTCGCTGGCCTTACCACGTGGGATAACATTGAGAAGACCTTTTAGATAGTCAGGAGATACCTGCAAGGTATTGGTGAATGAAGATCACATTAGCAGCCTTAAAGAGATGGTTTATCCCCCAAAAAAATCCATGATTATGTGGTATTTTCTGCAGTAGAAAACAAAAATGTGTCCATAAAACATTTTTCATTTTCTACTTTGGAGCTTAAGGGACTGAAAACAGCATCAGAACAAACTGAGAAGAAAACTCTCTGACCTTTGGTAACATATGCAGTAAGCGGAACAAAACAAATAAAAGAATGTTTGGAAAATGAATCAGTGATATGAACCTGATTGTAATGCATAGAGACTCCAAGCTCATTGTCAAACTTCAATGGCTGTGTCCAGATCACTCTTCGAAACCACAGACCATAATTGCTATCAACATTCTCTGCCTCTGTAGCAATATCCAAGATGTACTCCCTTTTGTTTAGTGGGCGGACATTTTGACCTGAAAAAAGGCACAGGAGAATAAAGCTTTTTATTAGTGTATTACTAGCATTCTGGGAAAAAGACCCTTTTCTAGAAATTGAAAACCATCAGATTATGAAAACATTAAAGCCAGTGTGATCGTGTGTTCCTTTTCTCATCTTACCTTTGTTTGTGACCACAAATATAGCATACTCGTCCAACGCCTCAATTTTATGCAGACCCATCTCATAGCAAAGCTCTTCAATGGCATCCAAAGCAACCTTTAGAGTCAAGTAACCAAAGTGAATTAGCCTCAACTCTTATTACGTAATTACTTGATTGACCAAGCTGTAATGAATATCCTAGGGGTGAGATGCAAATTAAAAACTTACTGAGCAAGTTTTGATTTTCAGATGTCTTTCAATTCCACCAGGAAGAAGAAATAATTGCCGCTTGGAGCTTCTTCCAGCCTTGAAAACAACAAATTGTACTTAATTACATATAGACCGGGAAATTGTCTCTATAATATTAAAACAGTTATGTATACTAACCAGTATGGCTTTTAGTTCCATGCTATTAGGGAACTCAATGCGTCCACCATATTGGAATGTCTTTCTTAGATTCTGCTCACAAGCCTTAGCAATACCTTTCAACATCAAAATATATATGTAAACATCTTGGAAGAACTGCTACTTTTCATATTTAATTAACGATTCATAATTTTGAACACTGTATATTGAATATATATCAATATGTGGTACCCTGGTAGTGCACCCCCTGGCTTGCACAGACATCTTGGAGGTATTTAAGCAGGTATGGTTTGAGCACCTCTGAACATTTGTAGTATGCAGTGAAGATGTAGAGCAGCCTCCAGCCCTTCTGACAGCTCTCCCTGTGGAACAAAGCAAAACATTTCTGTAACCCTCTGCCTGGCACATTGAAACTGGTTTAGCGTGGGGTTTCCTCACTCAGTGAGGAGCAGGCTCATACGTTTTGGAGCTGGTGTTCCCAGTAATCTGCTTGAGGATTTGGCAGTAAGCTTCATCTCTCATTAGTCCAAACTCTCCACTTAACTGCAACAGAGATTGAGCACATGTCAAAATTAGGCATTGAAGGCATTAAGTATATTCTAGTCCTATGTATATTTATTTTGGATGATGATGATGTTTGTTTGGTTATGTAAAGAGTTATATACCCTTAGGATCATGCACACAACATCCTGCTCAGACTGGCTTTTCATAGGGTAGTCCCCCATAAACTTCATTATAGCTGAAGGATAAGAACAATTCCAGTGCAAAATATTGGAAACATATTACACAAATATTACAATCTGGCAGATGAGAGAAAAAGAGAAACTTAATTGCAGACTGAGAACATTCTCACTTACCAAGAAAAATCTCTGCAGCTACTTTGTTCATGTTTCCATCAGTGAACTCAATCAGGGATTCTTGAATAGGAGACTACATAACCAAAGTAAACAGCAATCAAAATATGCACAAACATCCAAATACTGGAACTTTTCTGAGGACTTTCGTCAGAGTCATTAATCTTAAGCAATGTGTTGTGTTCATTTGTGTGAAAATGGTGTTGTGTTCTGTACCTTGGAAAATTTCACCATTTCTGATGGCTCCCTATATTCCTTTCCTTTCTTTGACTTTTTCTTGTATGAATTACTGCAGTAAACAAGCACAATGTCAATTATTAAAGATCTACATTCTCTATAGACCTACATTCCAAGTCTTCTGAAGCTATATAATAGAAATCACATATCTGTGAATGTGAGATTCACAGATAATCTTTTCATCCATATTCAAATAACAACTATTATATTTTTGTAATTTTTGGAGCTTGATAGTCATTAGTCACCATCCACTTTTATTGCATGAGGAACAGTGTGAACTTTTTACTTAACGTCTGTCATGTTCAAAAAAAGAAAAAAAATGCAGTATTAAAACAAGAAAATGAGTAAATAAGACAGAATGTTCATTTATTGGGTGTACTGTCCCTTTAAAAAAATTATTTAACTGTATAGCTCCTGTTGATAGTCCCTGATGTAATGAACTGACCCATCTTTTCTCTGGGCCCCTCTGAAATATTTCTTGGCAAACTCCACCATGTTATATTGGCCGTCCTGTAAGATTCTCTCATCAATGTCCAAATCAGGATCTTCTGTATAGGATTCTGCATACTCACTGCCTGAAGACGCCACCTAAAGGTGAGGTGCAGCAATGCAACATAACTCAGTCCTAAGGTAAATGTCAGACGGAATTTTGGTCTGTATTCATTAACATTTACCTCGATGGACCGGTCAATTTCATGAGCAGCAGCAGCAGAGCCCACAGCTACAGCCACAGCGGCCGAGGCAGCTACACGACCCTGCTTGTTCTTTGGTTCTTCTTTCTTGTCCACAGGAATGTTAATGAAATCAGGGGCAGCCACAGGCTGTACGAACTCCACAGGAAAAACCCCAGATCTCCCATGAATGGCCCCAAACTTCCAGCCTTTGCACAAAATAACAATGTGTAAAAGTGTGTGTGGTAGTCTGATATCATCAGAGTGGAGTACACTACTTGTATGAAAGCATTGGTGAATCCATCATGCTAATGAAAGGGACACAGCTTCAGTAAAATACATACATTTAAGGATGCAAGACATACCGTCACCATATTGATATCTGCCAGCATTCACATTTTTAAAAATCATCGTAATGAGATATTGTAATTTGTCTAGTATAAACAGTGGCATTTTTTCTATTGTGCATAAAAAATGTTTTGAGGCATGATTTCACTTTTGTTAAAGCATCAGAAATTATTATCAGCATTATTATATTAAACTATATTAACCTATATTTTTACTTTAAAAAACCGTTAAAACATATTGATCATATTGGTTCTTCATTACAACATAAAACAAAACATTGGTAATTGTACTGGTCAGAATGTCTACATGTATGCATCCAAAAATGCAGTTGAGAAAGTGACAGTGTATCTGCAAAACAGCAATTCAATTCAAATGAAACTGCTAAAACACAGCAAATAACAGTAAAACTGCACATCAAGAAACCAAACAGCACTCCATGCAGGCGTTCACACACCGACCCACCAAAATCAGGTGTGTCTCTTTTTAACTCCTCCAGGAGAATCACCTTCTTTTTCACTATGCAACCATAACTCTGGCCTGTGAAACAGCCACGGGGGCCAGAGGTGGAGGTTATGGCTTTGGAGAACAAGTCATTCTATCCTTTGACTAACAAAAGCAATATTTTGTCACCCAGGATTTACATTTTATAATTTACATTTTACAGTCTAATTACTGTAGGTCTTGCTCAAGGTTCATGAAGATCCTCGTGAACAATCACCTGCATCCAGCCCTTCCATTTTCTGCAGGCGTATGATGTCTCCCTTGTGGAAACTCAGCAGGGTTCTGTCATCTGTAATGTAATTACGCACAGCAACCACATAGTCTGAGTCCTAGAGCAGGAGAGAGCGCAATTACACCATATCGCCCCAACCAATAATCTCTGAGATGAGTCAGTGCGTGAGAAAACCGACCTTTTTCAGCTCTGTGATGAAGTAGTCAATCATGGTTTTGACCTGAGGAGCTTTGGCAGAGAATAGAATCAGTTTCTCATTGGTGAGGTTGAATTCCAGCATGTTCTTGGAGGGAATGGTGACAAACAAGATATCTGTGTAGCTGTAAGAGGTCAAAGCAGATCACAGAACATCCATGACTAGATGCATAAGTAACATGTATAATAAGCAGTGGTTGTTATTGACATTAAACTGAGTCCTAGTCAAACTTCTTAATTGTACCTGTAAGGTCGCAGAACATTAAAATAGTCTGGGGCTGCTGCACTGCTCCTGACCATTTTTAAAAGCTTGATTCCTCTATGAGATACAGACAGCACCTGGACACCTGTGCCAACACTGCCCTGTTCAGGAAATCAACAGACACATTCTCATGAATATATAATGAAGTAACATTTCCTTGCTGAAAAGACCAGCTAAGCATTTGTTTCGAATACTGGCACAAAGCATGAGACAATTTGAACAGACTTGGCCAAGGAGCTTCTTCAGTTAAGTTTTGCTGGCGAATAACATCACCAAACCAGCATAGATCTGCACCACGTCAGCATAAACCAGCACAAAACCAGTATGGACCAGCACCAAACGAGCATGAACCAGCATCAGCCAGTATGGGAATTCACGCTGGTCTAAGATGGTCTTTTCAGCAGATATGATCTGATGGAGAAGGTCTTACAGATGCTGGGAAGAGGCGGGAGAAGTAGATCTCCCAACTGTCTCTTGCTGCAATCACAATTTTCTTCTTTACGTTCTCATCTTGGGTTGTAGCATTGATGTCAATGTTGTGTTCCACTGGAACAAAACAAAAAACAGGAACATTCCGATTGAAAACAAAATAACTTAATTTAGCCTACCTTGGTAAGCTGGTCTGATAATATAATGTAAATCCCTAAACCAGCTACAAACAGCAAACCATTTTAGGCTTTTTAGCACAGATATTCTGCTTCTATATGTTAGCAAAACAAAAATAATTATTATGTCAATTTGTACATAACAGATTTTCAATAACAAAAATCATACCAAAAAGGGATTTCATTGTCTGCCTCTCCTCTGTTGCGATGCGAATACAAGCTTCAGAGAACGTGTCATGGACAATCTGAGATAAAAGTTTAATTGTAATTATAGATGTTAAAAAAGATCATGAATACCTTTACATACCAATACACAATAATAGGAAACAACCAAAAATTCCAACCTGCTTAAACAAGAGATCTAGTACCAGTGGATGACTGAAGCTGTCTTTTGGATAAAAAACCTAAAATATACAACATCACTTTAATGTTTCATTATCACTTTAATGTCTCATTTACCCATTGTGACACACTCTAACCTCTTTTCTGAGGTAGATCTTCCAGGGTACATTGGTGTAGGTGAAGTGCTCCTCACTGCTCCTCTTGTGCAGCTGGGTCTGAACATTCTCCTCTTCAACTGGAAGATCTCTGGATACTGTAATACAGCGCATTACCGCGCCTTATTATGGCTGCCTACATTGAGACCATAATAAACTGAAATAATGTGACAGATCACATATCTTAAATCAAAGTGTGTTAGTTTACCAGGTGCTGGGGCTGGGAATCTCTGGCTGACAGCGGGCACAGGAGGTGATCTCTTTGTCTTGATGCTTTTTGTTGGTTTTCGTGCTCCACTGTCATACTCATACTCTCTTGCAGATGATGTAGAAGATACTGGAGCGTAGGTCTTCTTTCTCTGGTTGTGTGAGAGACGTAGAGTATACGCTACAATGATAATACTTTACCGCACTGGTAATACTAGTAATGTTTTCAGCTATGTCCTCTCTGTCAGTTGATCTGTGAGCTGACTATGATTCATCTACCTGTGGAGGTGGAGCACTCATCTGGTCCTTAAGAATCATCATAGCTTCATCATGAGGGTCTGGTTTCCTCTGAAAGACTTTAGCTTCCCTTCTGATCCACCCCAGAAGATATTGCACAAGCACATTAGAGCAAGATGTTTTACCTTAGTTTAGTTCTATTGAAAAATCTATATAAATTATGTATTTACGTACATAATATCTACAGGTCAGGAAGAACATTGGTTTTCTGTGTGTTACTGTTCAGGAAAGTACTTTTCAGATCCAAATATTCATTTCTCACCTGGGAGGCTCTGCTGGTTTCACAGGGTTATCCTGGTACTGTTTGATGATGTCTTTGATGTTGTGGCTCGGTTCTAAGTGTTCTGAATTGGAAATAGTGGATCTCACCACATGTTCTGGTGGTGGTTCCCTTCTAGTCGGGCCTTTGGAAACATGAAAACACAGATGAAAGAGTCACTTTCATGAATTAAATTAAGAATGAAGATGAACAGTCTGATGTAACCACATACCGTGCTGACGCTGTGAAGATTTCTGTGCTGGGAATGCAGAAACAAATCCAGTTTCTTGCTTGGTCTTTTAAAAATAAAACATGTGATTATTAGAAATCATGACGACAGCTTTTCATTTTTTTGTGTTTGTGCTGATATGGCTTATATAGGTTACACCTGTATATTAATAGAATCAATGCACTTGTTTATTGATATTAAATGAGATCTTGTAATCAATGCTAAGATACTTACAGGACTAGATTGACTAGAACGAGGAGCTGGCATATGCTCAATGGGTGTGTGGTTCACTGAATTATACATCTGCTGCTGGAGGGCCATGGCTTGCATTGTCATCTGCTGAGCCTGCAATATATCAGATAAGCTTGGTATTAAAACAGATTCAGATCATCATGTTACAAGTTTAAACCTTGTTCTATGACAATAGTTCTCAAACTGTGGTCAAAGGCTATATTAATATTAATTTGTGATAAAGGGTTTCTAATGTCTTCAATAATGTAACTAACTAATTAGTGAGTTACGCATCACTACACAACCAACTTTATAATTAGTGAATAGCTAACTATTCGCAATCTAGCAATGTAGTCAATTTCAATAAATAATTTTAACGAAGATCAAATCAGCCACCTAGCTGGTGGTTCAAGACAGGTTTGGTGACTAAAACACTGAACGAGACCCTCAGATGAGATCCAGGGTGTTAGGAGGTCCACAATATTTGTTACATTATTGTAATAATTTGCCCCATAAAAAGGTTTAAAAGCACCACCCTAGGAACTCACCAATATGATGGCCTGCTGGTTGATGATGGCCTGCTGCTGCTGTGCTAAGATAGCTGGATCTACAAGTGTACAGATTTACAGTCACGATAAAAGCAGCCCGACTGTGATTAGCACATTAGGAAAATGCCTGAAGCAAACACCCCACAGAATCAGTGCCAAGCGCCAATATGAACAATGGTTTACAGCATCCAAGCATCCATACCTGACATATCAGGCATCAGTGGCACAATAGGGAAAGCTGGCAAAGGTGGCATAGCAGGCATAGCTGGCATAGAAGGCAGAGCTGGCATAGAAGGCATTGGGGGTACTGAAGGAGGTGGGGCGGAGGTGGGGGCGGGTGCATGAGGCACAGAGGACATAGCTGGCATTGGTATAGGTGGCATCATTGTTCCTCCCTTAACAGGTAGAACTGGCACCGCTGAGAACAATAGATATGGTATGCAATGATCTCTTTACCAAAGCGCTTAACAAATGATTCATGCAAGTTAGCTGTTTAAGATTTTGAGGTTGTGAAACCCAGTCATGGTTTTCAAACCTCCAACATTAAATAAAGAGTTCCCACACTTTTTCATCAAAGAATTTCAATGTTTTTTCATGACCTTTCCAGTCATTTTTATAAGTACTAGATAAGGATTTTTTAAACTTATTTTTATTTGGGCTCCTCTGCCAAATAAATGATTCCGATTTACGTAAATCAAATATTTATTTAGAACAATGCTTGCAAAAAATGACATCAAACTATGACATCACTACAGAACATCACTATGGTATACAGACTCTACACGCACACTCTATACAAGACCAATGTAGCTAATTAAATATTAATATAAAACACAATTCAAACAATATATCTAAACTATAGAATATGTTTCTACCACTTCTTAGACTTTATACATGTCCTTTAATTTTCCAGTCTTGGAAAATGCAACTGAAAAATTCTTTGATGTTACAGCAATTTCCATGACTGCTGTAAGTGTCGTGAGGGAACCCTGAATAAAAATGAACGGTGCTGCTGAAAAATGCAGCTTGTATTTTTCATTTACAGAATGTGCTGAAATACATTTTGGCTTCAGCACTTGAAAGACTAATTATGTGCTCACATAACAGAATACCAATCACCAAAAGCCACAGTCACTTAAAATCACCAAAGCAGCAAATCGCAACAACAGTCATTTTTCATGCAAAGCTTCAGTAACAAAATGTGCGTTTTAAAATAATTTGCAAGTCTAAATGTTTAGCCGGTATTTAATTGCATTTAGGTACCATTTGACCCAGGGGTACTTGTGAATAATTGATAGATGGTAAGGAGAGAGCAAAATGAGAAGCGATGCAGTGCTCACCACCAGGCTGCAGTCCTGGAGGATACGGTCTATTGGTAAGGGGCTTCTCCGGGTCACCATCCTGCCCTCCAATCCCACCAGCACCCTTCATACGGCTGGACATGCTGGATGACTTCTCCATCTCCTGCATAACAGATAGAGCAAAGCAAAACAGGCTCTTACCCGGGCTGGACCCTTCCCAGCTCAGTCCCACGAGAAATCAATCTCCCCATGGGAGTACCTTATACTCTATAAGAGAAGCATGCCACATTTACTGTTGACAATAAGAGCCATCCTGGCCTGAACCAAAGCAGCCTTGTGTACTGTTTCCACTATAGGATGTTAATGTGATTAATAACGAACTTTTAGTGAACTAATATTCCCTTTTTGATCTAAAAGGTCCCTGTGATTATTTTGTGATTATAACATAATTTATTGCTAAATTAAGGTTTAGTGTAACACAATTTTGCAAGTTTGTCAAAAACACCAGTCATCCTTACAAAAAAAAACAGCACAGAAATGAAGTGGGATTCATTGCTGTGAGAAATACGGTAAACTGGTAACTTAATAACCTCCATTGCAAGCGAACTGGCACCAACAGAGCCCATCTGATACTCAATCACTTACATTCTGAGGATCAAATGACCAGTTGTATTCTTCAGGCATTCATGTTATATTTTTAAGCTGCCTGCCCACATAGGTGTAAACAATAAATGCCCAAATAATATTGATTTGGTTACACTTACATTTACGCTTTAAAACCCATGAACCAAAGGGAACAAACGAGAAAGGCTTACCCCATTACCATCAGACAGCACTGGATCAAACAGACTATCAAGATATCTGTCCATGCCTTTCTGAGTTGGAGCCTCACCGAAGTCTGATTCTATTGGTTGATTAGGTTATTCATAAAAAAACAGACATACATTTTCAATTTAGACATGAAATGTATGTACAAGTACAGAATATTTAAAAGCAGTTTGAAGGGAAAGTTCACAGAATAATGAAAATTCTGTCACCAAAGACATGAGATCGAAATTAGTGAATTTCCTTTAAATGCTTGTAATAACCATCTGACCATGGCTGTAATATCCATCAGAATCTGGGAGGCTGGAGTTCAGCATTGTCTGTGGGAGCAGGAGTGAGCTGTCATCATCTGAATCAAACCCGCTTCCAAACAGAGTCCTGTAAACATTTACAGTCAGTCAATTTACATGCAAAGCAGATGTGTTTAGTATACAGTACTAGATCAATGCAATTTAGCAATTTAGCAATTTAGCAATTTAGTATTTATATTTACATTTACATTACAGTGTTAAAAAGACAGTTCACATAAAATGACAATTCTGTCATTATTTACTCTATCCATTATTTTGTAATTATCTTTAGAATAAAAACAAAACAACTTTTTGATGAATCTTTGTGCAGTTTAAAAAAATTTATAAACAACATGAGGTTGAGAAAATACTGACAGAATTTGCAGATAGACTTGATAACTGTGACAAGGATATTGAATATGTATTAAACTATTATGTGGACACTGACAGTTCAGCATTGGGTCTGGATCTGGTGGGACTCTCAGCTGAGATGATGAAGTATGACTTTTGCTTTGGAAAGTTCCTCAGGAGTTCCATGTCTGCGATCAAGTCCATTACATAATCATGCCCTGCCAGCTCCGCCCACTGTCCGTGTTCCTTCATGATAACAGAGCAGCCCTTCCAAGCCTCCGTCACACCCCTGTGGAGCCAATTAATGGAACAATTCATTTCAGCCAAATTACAGATGGCAGAGATAATGAAGGGCTCATTATAGACATATCCCATCATGC
>JAZGTJ010015080.1:0-10755 GCA_036877575.1 Botia almorhae
CCTCCTCTCTCACGGGCTCGTCAGTGAAGTGCCTGCACTCCAAATTTTGCTTCCTAATTCAGCCATGCTGCAATTACACACACGCCTAAATGGGGAAAGCCATTTATAAAGAGCATGACTTTGAGGAAAGTCACTCCGTATGTTTGTGTGCGCGTTTACACTTTACAAAGTGAGTGTCAATGTTAAACCAACATGCATTGTAATTTAGAAAACACAAAACGTTAGCTTGTGTTACAGAGTATGATCAGTTCTATAAACATGGATGGCTGCCCTCACACCTCAGTGTGAGAAGACTCACGGTAGAATGTGGAGCATGTGGGATCTTGTGATTGTGCTAGTGTCAACATTTCAATGCAGTGCTGAGCTGATGTTTGAAGACAGCTTCGGAAACTGTCACTGTTCACATCACCGCATTTGGCATCAACCTCATACTCTACTGAAAGTAAGGTGTTTGTAAAACGCAAAGGAACCTGCAGGAAACAGATTGCACGTTTTTTTGGATGAGTTCATGTTGCTAATTCTTTTAAGGTGGTGTCTTTTCTGTCATTAAAATGTCGGGTTGCCTTGATTTAAAATCAGCCAATGTTGTAACTATTTATATTAGGTAAGTTTAAGATGTTTTCAAGACAATACAGAGTTATTTGCAAATTGTTACCTTTATTACATTTAAATAGTTTTAAATTGTTCAATATTATCGGTTTCATCCATTTTAGAATCTTAATTCAACAATTTTAGCAACATTCCCAAGACCCTCTTTTTAGATTTCACAGGTTTCAACCCCATTGTGACCCGCACATGCACAGCAGTGGCAAAAGAATATTTTTGAAATATTACTTCCTGTATGTTTTAATGGATCCAATATAGAGGCATAATTAAGCCATTAAAGACACATCTGCCATCCTAATTTCTTTTTAATTTGGAGAGGCTGCATTCTGTAGTAGCGGATCTGATGTTTTAATTAAGTCCGGTCTGGGAGACTGATTGCAGGCTGAAAGAGGGAACTCCTGACTGTATGTGTGCAGTGGAGAGCAAGGAGTTACTCTCTGAGCCCTTAAATTGACCGACTCATCTCGCTCTGCACCTGAAAGCTACTCTTACACTTTAGACAGTAAACTGCCTCACTGTAACTCCATTCAGCTTCCTTCCCGCAATCAGAACGCTTATGTCAGGGATAGCAGAGAGCGTTTGGCTGTGATTATTCACTGTGTGGGGGTATTTATGCTGATTTGTATTGTTAAAAAGGTGCATGCTCAATGTTTGTCATTGGGGCTCCATCTGACAACATCATAGAGATGAGAACAGTTTTCCAAGCATTTGTATGTCAAATGATGATTACTTGTGGGTGCACTGACAATGGTAAAGAAGATCAGTGATGATTCTTTGCAGTTGACAGAGTGCTGAGAGACTTCACCTTACACCTTTTTAAAATCAAGGTGCCTTGTAGCAGACTGGCAAGCAGCCATGGTTTTACAAAACAAGCAGGTGACATCTAGATTAACAACTTTGTCCTTCAGATCTGAAGAGATGTTTCTGGAGGGCAAGAGAAAAAATCTGAAATCTCATTCAGTGTTAAGAGTTATTTGAAAACCATTTCAACTTCAGAGCAATATAATAAGATGAATCTTTGCCACAGTGGAGAGCTCGGCAGTGTCGCACATACTATTAGCTACCTGATGTGAAGGTTATAAGAAAAACTCATTAGTGCTGGCTGATGTCTGAATAGGAGTGTTTGAATGTGTGTTCTGATAAATGACACCATCGATGTCTCTGTATGATGTTCCTGGAATTTATTCTCAACAATGATAGTTTCATGTTGATTTCATGTTCTGTATTCTTCTTATTTGGACTTATTTTCAATCATGTTCAAAAACAAGAGTATGAGAACATTGACTATAGAAAAGGAAAACCAAAACAATCGAGGAGGTAAACATGTTTTTGAGTTGATGCAAAATAGAAGATATCAAGAACAGATAAAAAGTGTAAAGTGCTGCAGAACCTCCCCAGTCAGAAAAACATTTAGTGTTTTCAGCACTCTGGACAGCTCCTGATGTTTGCTATAGTGGGGCTCTTGGACCGCTTTGTGCATTTGATGGCTAACCCACATGTGCCCTACTGAGGGGGGCATGAAAATAGCCTTAACTCTAAACCTAATAAACAGCATGACCACTTAACTTGAGTCTCAATGCTGGCAGTTGTTATCCAACTAAAAGTTGACCTGGTGGCATGAAGCCCACTGCTTCCAACTTAAGTTAAATTAAGCTTTGCAGTCTGTTGCATTCCCAGCAGGATGTGTGACTACATAGTGTTCAGTTAAGCCTAAACAGAGTCTCTTTCCCTCTCTTGTCCCTGTTCTCTCTGTTGATAATGGTTTTAATATACATATAAAACACCCGTTGTAAATTTAAAAGTGTGTTGGCAAAATTTGTTGGCCAAAATGATAAAAGCCATTTATAGGCTGATTTTTCTGAGTCAAAATATTGCTCACTGGTTACAACCTAAGCATAAGGTGTGGAGGCGGGGCTATCTGTTTTCCAACCAATGGCAGTTGAGGAAAAGGGAGGGGTTCTGAAAAATCATGAGCTGTTGCCCACATTATCTTAAAAAAACACTGAGGAGAGGACACTGAGTTTGTAGTCTTTCATATTATGTTTGTAGTTAAAGTTTATCTATCTTTGTTTGTAATACTGCTGTATGTTTTCATCAGCCACAGTTATGTAACAGACCTGCAGAATGAGATAATCTAGGCATAAGAGCATTACTCGACTATAAATGCACCAGCCCACTATAAAACGGTTAGAACCAGCAGGGCGATTTTGCTTTGTGACCGAAGCTGCGGTTTGCCATTTCCATGGTTATACAAATCAATGGTTTTATCCCTTACTATTTATGATAATGCATTTATTAGAATGGGTCATTTGCGAAGCAGAAACACTGTACTCACTGAACTGGTTAATGTCCTTGAGTCCCCACTCAGTACTACAAACCCCTCATCCAGAGGAAATTATTATTTCACTTTTCATTTATATAGTCCAGCACACTGGACTATATAACAACAGTTTCATTCTTCTGATGAAAACAGTGCAATGGCTGCTGATATGGAATTAAAAGAGCAAAACAAACAGAATAAAAAGAAATATGGGCTGATAGCTGATTGGCTTACAAAAAGGCCGATTCAGTTCATTCGCTTGTGTGATGCGGCAGGAACATCATGTCATAGAGCACGTGTCACAAATCAAGCGCTGAATTTCATGATGCCGTCAGCCTTGCTGATAGATGAGGTCATGTCACATCGTTTACCAGGGGCGAATTTTACATTGTGACATTAAACCACAATTGGCTCAGTTAATCGGCGGTATGCATATTTAATACTTCCATTTGCTTAAGGGAAATTTCTGTTTGCTAATAAAAAGAGTGTGTCTCTTAGTATTCATGCCAGTAATTGGGATAAAAATAATTCCATGAGTTAATAGGAAAAAGATAATGTTGTTTTGCAGTGCTGGTTTTGACTGAGTGGTCGCACTGCAGGGCTCGTTTGCTCCCAAATCTCCAAAAACGTTAACACAGGTTTGAGTTTTTCATTGTCTAACTTTCTTCGGTTCACTGGACTGGACTATCCTCGGGTGAGGATTAGTACATTTTAAAAATTATTATATTCATCAGAGCTATTCTCTCGAGCACAATTGTCCAGTCTGTGTCTCTAATATTCTTCTTATTTGGTCATTTGCTAAAAGAGTTGCGCGCCTTTTTGTGTATACAATCTGTGTAAACATCTTCAAAAGCATGATTCATTGATTTTAAGTATAAAACTCACAAACCAAATTTTCACAATCATAAAATGTTCATCCAATCATTGCATTCGATCTGAATGCAAGGATAGTATGTCACACTTGCCTGTCAAACTATGTATTTAAAGGTAGTTTGCTATTGCTAGATCTCCAAAATTGCCTACCGTACCTTTAACCCAGATTGTCAGACATGTTGGAATCAAAGGCTCATATTTACCTGAAGTGCAAATACAGACACATGACATAACAGGACATGACTGCTGATAACAGACATTTCGGTGAAATATTAGGGAAGTTAAAAGAGACAGGTGTTTGGTGTATATACTGCATATATGTATAGCCTGTATATATGCTTTTCCTTGTTATGTAGTATTATGCCAGTTTTCGTAAAAAGATATAAAAAGAGTGAAGAGTAAAAATTCAAGAGCAAATGGTCACATATATAGAATATGTTCACAGAGCTTAGTGGCTGAAAAAAAAACATTTTATTGGATAAAACACCATAAATTAATTATTAGTAAAAACAAATAAATAAATACTTGTCCTAATTATTCCTCTTACTCTGATTTATTAGACTTGAATCTGCGGTAATTGGTAAAAGCTGGCCTAGTACATTACTTCCCTTAGTTGCAGCTGCAGCTGCTGTGACCAGCGCTTGAGGGTTTAATGGCTTTGTGTCTGCTCATGGCTTTGTGGGAGCAAAAGGACTCAGTAATGACGCTTCAGTAATGAAACACAATACAGCCTGTGTATTTCTTTACCCACAATGTTTTTATGTTCAGTAGAGGCTTATATCTAAAATCCTCCTGCTTGATAACTCAATCCTCAGCTCTTATCTGTCAGTGTGGGCTGAAATTTAACACAAGTGTGTGGCAGTGTTTTATTCAGCTGTCTGGCTATAGTCAACACAGGGTTAGGGATAGCTTCTATATACTAGATAGTATAGTATAAATAGTATATACTTTACTTTTAATTGGACTAGTTACATATATATTTAGCTAAATGGTAGAAAGATTCTCTCTCTCTTTTAGGTTCTCTCTCATCCAGATTTATCTTCTTTTTTTAGAGTGGTGTTTTGTTTATTTTTTGCTTTATTTATTTATTTGTCATGTTTTTAACAGCCATTATATGAAGATGTAATGCCATGGTCAACCAATCAGAATCAAGTATTTTAAAGAGCTATGTAAGAATAAAAGTTAGAGTAATACATGCATTCAGTTTCATACAGTTAAAGAACAAGCATTTTTATAGATAT
Organism: Botia almorhae; assembly: GCA_036877575.1. Taxonomy (NCBI): domain Eukaryota; kingdom Metazoa; phylum Chordata; class Actinopteri; order Cypriniformes; family Botiidae; genus Botia; species Botia almorhae. The sequence continues at coordinate 5,041 of JAZGTJ010015080.1, forward strand.
ACCTATATGTTCAAAAAAGTCGTGATTTAAAAGTATCCACACCATTGATCTGTACTCTATCGCAAGAAATGTGATTTTGCTGACATTATTTTCATAGTTTGGCCTTCGTGGGACTAGGGCTGGATGTGGAAGCATTCATTTAGAACTCCTCTCTGCTCTGATAAGAGCGTGGGTGCCGTAGCTTAGCGTGAGCTACGGCCTGTTAAGTAAGATTGAGGGCAAGTGCCTCGAGCAGAGATTGCTTTCGGGAGCACAGCGTTTTGTCTGCTAAACAGCTGTCTGGATTTATTCCTTACATATTCATGCATTTTTTATTAATGGCTAACCAGGGAACACTTGGGCCGTCCCGTAAAGTATTTTTCCTTGATAAATGTACATATGGAACTGAAAAAATCTGTGTGATACATCTCCAAAAAACAGCCAGGGTTAATGTTAGCCTTAATGTCACTCAGATTCAGAACCTCATGGTTTTACTCTGGGAAGGGAGTCTCTTCTGAAAGAATCAGTGTAGTCACACTAATATTATTTTTTATAGCTGTAATTGATTTATTGTATGGTTCTGTCAAAACAAATCAGTGCTGAGCGAGTCATATTTCATTTATAACTCTACTTTAAAACCTACAGTACTATAAGAAGCACTTTTGTTTGGGATTTTATTTGATTGTTTGGTATGAGTGGTTTGTGGATCTTACGAAATAGGTACTGTACAGTTTTTAGCAAAACCTTAAGATGTTGTTAATCTTAGCTTTGTCTTATTGCACACTTGTAACGGAGTTACAAGTAAACAGGCAAAGGTCAAAAACCGGCAGAAAGAGCAATGGAGGCGAGACAAGAGCAAAATGTAAATACGGGCAGTGGCAGGCAGCAAACAATCAACAACAATATCCAAATCAAAAACAAGGGGCAGCAGCAAAGGTTCAAAAACGATAAACAGTCCAAGTGGAAATAAGAAGGCAGTCCGTAGAAATGCTCTGAAATGTAGCACATGGCAAACAAGACATCAAACTGACTGAAATGTAGCCCTGGGCTTTATAGGGCAGCTAATAGACGGGTGGCAAACAGGAAGCTCATCAGACCTTGGTACGGGGCAGACGGGAATTGTAGTTCAAGAAGGTGAGTTAGTATTCTGGCGAGGGTGACCAACAAGGGGGCAGAGCGGGAGCCTCCTCTATAACAACACTAGAGTGAAACCAAAGTAACTGACAGCAGTTTTGAATGAGGAAAAGTGTTTAGAGGGCTGGTGAAGTAGCATCCATTTCAGAAAACAAATGGCGATTTACTCCACCAAGGTCAAGGGCAGAACTTCTGAGATTATACAGAGAGAGGAAGGCGTGTTTGAAAGTCTGGTTCTTGAAAACAATCACCTGCTTCAGCAGCAGTCTCACACAAAATGACCAAACAGTCCAAATAATAAAGTAATCAGAGGCAAACGATTCGTCATGGCAACAAGACATAAAACACCCCTCGAGCCCTCGAGACCTCCCTCAATGTTTCTACTTTCTTGTCTAGCAAGACTATCTTTCAGCATAAAATGTACTTTACTCAATTAAAATTTGTGGACGAATAAGGTGTCCCCGTTGATAATGTATATTTGCATGTGCTGCCTGTGTTGTTTTGACTCCAAATTTACTTAAGAAAATATGCAAATTTGGTAATGAAAACAGAAATTGTAATGCTAAATACTGTTGGGACAGTGCACCATAGCTGCACCACTGCAACCTGCATTGGCTATTTAAAACCCCAAAACTACATTACACTGGATATGTGGCAGGTTACAATGCTCATCTCTGTTATTTGATGAATAACTGTTGCCAGAATCAATAGGCAATGTACACAAGTATCCCATTTAAACCTAAATCTTTTTACTGTCTGCTTTATGTGGGCAGTGATAACATCATGTTAATGCAACAGCCAGATAGTGCTGAGTGTTGTGAATCAGGTACAGTATATAAAAGTCAAAGAATGAGGGGGACAATTTAAATACAGCACAGGGCTATTTCAGCACATGTAGCACTTGGTTAAGATGGGTATGGGTGGGTAGTGAATAACACACTGTTTTTAAAATACTGTGTGCTGAGTGGCACAGTTTAGTGAATGTATATAACTTCATCTGACAATAACTTTCAATATTCTTTTTTGTCACATTTGTAATTCAAGCAATGTAAATATAACAATGAATTATAACTATTATATGAATACAAAGATTTCTTGTGCTGTTTTGCTGTTGTTTGATGTTCTGTCCATGCGTTTCTTACTTTAATATTGTAATTATTACACATTAACACATGTGAAGAAAAGGAATGTGTATCTAGATGTGTACAATACAGACCTAAAAGATGAAAGAAAAAAGCCCTCTGCTCAGCAGCCAAATCAAATACCTGAGTTTCTTTCTACTGTGTGTCTGGTCTGTTCATGTTTAAAGTTTGCTGGCCTTTTTGTTGAAGCAACATGATTTTCCTTGCAGATTTGTCAATTTATTTGTTGTCATACACAATTTACAACCAGCCCGCTTTTGTTTGTTTGGGTGTCAGTCCACAGACTTGCTGGACTGTGGTGTATGTGCTCTGCCTTCTGTATTAATTTTTGTTTGGATTTGCTGCCTGTTTCTTGCCTGAAATAAAATAGTGGGGGTAGAGGGGTGGGGTTCCTGCCCTGGTGCAGTGGCAGACCCTGAGCTGGCTGTTAAATGACATCTGTTGTGATTTTCCTGCGGTATATTCCCACTATGCCCCATTCGATCTCTGATATTTGCCTCTTTGTGGTTGTTTAGAGTTCTTACTGTGCAGTATTGTGGTTGGACTGCCTACGCTGTGCTGGCAAGATTATTTCTGTCTCACTCTCTCTTTGTTGCTCTCTTTCTTTCTCTCTTTCTCTCAAAGGTCAGCTCTCCACCGCATGACAAGTCAAGACCTTACTGAAAACAATATACAATACTTAACAGTTTAGAACATGTTAGACATTAAAATTAAAAACGTGTTATTAATCCTGTATTAAAGAAACCAAGCCCACCCTCTCATTCTAAAGCTAAACAAAACAAAGTTAAAGTTGGATATTCAGTCAGAAAAGGGTAAGTGGCTTCAGTGGACCTCATTGTCTTTTATTTTTCATAAACCTGTAAGATTTTCTGCAGCCTCAGCTAGATACACAGATATATAAATGTCAAGGATTCCCATGTAAACATCACTGCAGGGTCTTTCTGTCTTTTCTCTCCAGTCACATTCTTTTCTCATATCATTCTCTTATAACATGCTCATGCAGGAGCCATATAACCTTTCCACAATGGTCTTTGTTTACTCAAACTGGCTAAAACTGTTTTTTTTTAACTGCAATTGGTATTACAATCAAAACCCATTGCACTGGCCAGCCCTTTGGGGGAACTGTGGAGGGCCGGAGAGAGGGTAAGCGCTTCCTAACATTGCACTGAAAAATGGTAGAGGTCCATTACTTGACATCCTAAATATTCTGGGAGATATTTAATAAACAGTTTTGGCCCTTTTGTGTGAGGCATTTCAGTGCTAAAACTCAAATTACTATTCACCTGCGATCCAATCTGGTGTAGGGTTGTGCCATGCATATTTAATTAAACACATTGTCCTTCTTTTCTGCCTAAACATGCCTGTGTAAATTAATCTTATTATAGATTGTGCCTTATTTACATAAGTCACTTCTTTACATTTGCCTGCCTTAATTAACGCTGTGCCATTACCACCCGCAAAAAGCAGGAGAAAGGCAGTATATTGTATAAAAAAGGTGTGTGTGCCCATGATCTATAGCGATCATGGCAGCAGTAATTCATCAATTGGTAATTAAATGATGGAGAGGAGCATTACAGCCAGGCATATATACAGACGAGCAGTGCAGACAAGCATACTTTTGGCATTTTAAAGAGCTGATTCAGATGCCTAAATCACAGTTGTGGAGCGAAGCAGCTGTACAGTCTCTGTAAACTATGACAGATCACAGCAGTCTGTTGCATACTCTGCAACCTGGCACTCAGAAGATATGTGCAAGATTGAATTATGCTGCTGAAATTGCGTTCATCACTAATTGTTTGAGTGTGTTTGTACCGTTACCTGCATGATCCTAAGTGAATCGGGTGCAGAAGTCTATCAGTGACTGGATTCATTAGTATATGGCCCCTGTGCTTTCTTTCATTTATTAAATTTCTTCGTCTATGTATGTAACTATAAATAAAACTTGCATGTTATTTTAAAGCAATTCAACACTGTGCACAGCATAAAACTGTTAGAATGCCATTATTGTTTGTCACAGAGAGACAGCTTTTCCATCAAGAACAGCAGATGGTGTCTCCGAGTGGCAGCTGTCTGCATGCATTTATATTAAGACTAAGAATTATGCCTTTCAAGATCACCTCAAGACTTTATATTATGACAGCTAAATGCTTCGATGACAGATATTGCAATGAAATGAATATAGAAAAATGCATTTGTTACTTTAACAAAACCCTGATATGCGTAAATAGTGATGTTATCATTTGGCAGATGGGGCAGTGTCACTAGGCCCCCCTCCCACAATGTCTTGAAATATGCCAGAAACATTGTTAAATGTTTTTGATACCTGATAAAATGTTAAAATGTTTTAAATTTTGAGAAACTTTATATTCTGTTCTATTTATTCTTTACTGTGGTATTTTTTTTTTAATTCCTAATTAATTTGTACTTTCGGCCACTTATTTGTACCCATATGCACATGCTCTTCATAGGGCAAGTGCAGAAATGAAGATGCCCTGTGTGATCACACAGTTAATACAGCAGATAAATCTGCTCAAGCAGATACACTCACATTGGAGCCTGGAGCAACAGAACTCAAAATGGACCATCCAAAACATCTCGTCACAGTTTGTACCATAGGCTGTGAGTGAAGGAATGAAAGGGGTTTTGAGAGAGAGAGAGAGAGAGAGAGAGAGAGTATCGATCACCCGTCTGATTCAAGGACAAATGGCAAGTTAACAAAACATGACTCTAATCATATACGATCAGCTTAGCTTTTCAAGGATCATCAACCAGACAGTTGTTCTTTATAGGAAGAAAAAACTATTGCAATCATGTTAATAAATGGTGATATGCATAAAAACATCCCATCTTAACAGAGTAAACTGTTAAAGTACCATTCTTAATCTATTTTAATGGATGTTCAGTATGGCTCTGTAGTGTTATCAACATTGTTCTGGTTCTTTGGGTGTTATATCCAGCCCAAGCAACATTGGCAAAACCAGTCATATGAGTTTGTGGTGGGTCTATCTGTTTGACCTGTTTGAATACTAATTCTGTTTGGTGAAGCTAGTGGAGCAGAAACTACACACTTCACCTTTAAGACAGTTAATTAAAAAGCATCCGTTTGAAATTCATAGCATGAAAATCAGATAACAGCAGTTAGAAACTCCATAGCTATTCTATTACTGTCTATATGTAAATAGAATCTGCAATTATTATTATGATCATTTTATGTCATTCGAACACATGCGGTAAGTGGATAAAGTACAAGAAAGCCAACAAAAAATTCTCTGTATTAATCATCCTTATTATACTGCAAAATGTAACCCGCATCTGTTTACATATCTAGATCATGGCGACCATTTTTTTCAGCTTTTTAACGAGTGATCATGCAGATTTTATTATTTGAAACATTCTTGAAACTGCTACGTTTCAAAAATCACAGTACAAAATCACAGTAACTCCAAAAAGTCATTTTTCA
>JAZGTJ010015082.1:0-13621 GCA_036877575.1 Botia almorhae
GTAAAACTAAGTTACAAAAATATATATAATAAAGTTATATAATAAAGTTGTACTTTGTGTAAAATATTTTGTTGTTTGTTGTTGTCTTTGTGCTTGATAAAAACTGCTTTTATTCTAAAAGAAAAGTACTTTTGGAGAACGTTTGGAGATGAAATGGTTAACGGGAACGCCTTCCTGCTAATTATTCCTAACAGCTGTTGTCGTTTTGCAGTAAGTCAAGAGACAGGTTAAATTGGGCTGCAGGAGAACGAGGGGGTTGGGTAAGCGAGTCGAGGAGGAGACGAGGAGGAGACGAGGACCAGAGAAATTCCATCTTTTTATTTGCGAACGCTGGAAGTCCTCGCGCTTAACGGTTTTGTGTTTGGTTGTTTGTGTTTGGTTAAAAAAAATGTTTTTTTGCTCAGCCGCTCCCCCGACCAGGGAGACAGAAAGTGTCACAATATGCTTAATGTTTTTAGCATAATACATAATTTTGTTAATAACCTGTTGCTAACTACAAATGGGAAGCTTGACTGTAGTTTGACTAGTAAAAATTATGAGTCATTTGTGAAGCTACAGTTTCATAGTATGCAGAAGCATTGTTACATTACAAACGTTATCATACATTTTCAAATTCTGTGTTGTTATAACAATTCACATGTCTGACATAAAAATGGCACAGGTTTGTCTCCAGGCTGTTGTATATCATAGTCTCCTAATCTGTATATTATCTCTACATTTGAGTACATTTGTATCTCTGTAAATGTGCTTGCCAGCACCTCAGCTCAACAGTTTCTTTTCTCAGTGTCAGAGCTGTCGTAAAGCTAATGGGTCTCCCCTCACAAGCCCTCATCTTCTTGTGACAGCTCACAAAGGCCCGTTTCACCTAAAAGTCGGCCTGCCAAACATTTTGAATCTCGTTAGCAGCGCCAAGGAGTCACTGACGTGTGGCAACGCTGCAAACAGCACACTGGTGAACGGCTGCGTCAGAGATGACTCAATGTTTTTGGCGGGGGACTTTGGTTCTTTGGCCTTTGGTTCTCATTTTAGATATTAGCATTCGTCCTTGTGCATGGCAGTCAGCAAAACGTATAAAAGCTATGAAATGGCTGGTGCTGAGTATATGTGAGCTCCTAGCAGCAGGTGTGAATGGCTCTGACTTCCTCAATGAATTCTAAAACGAGGGGTTTGGCACTGACAGGGGTTGTGTATCCGTGTCATTGCTTTCACAGATGCGCCCAGCTGTTGTCTTGGACATGAGTTTAATTTCTGAGCGTGATCTCGTGGTGACAGGGCTCTGAGCGTCGCTGGCAGAATGAGCTGATCCCCTGCAGGGCTCCATCACTACAGCTTCCCTGTATATTAGAGGAGGACATCGTGCAGGGGATTGTGGGAATGAGTTGTCTGCAGGCTCAGATGGAACGTGTGGAGGTTTGGATGCAATCCGTGGTGTTCAGTGGAATGCATTTAAATAGGGTACAATGTGTTAGACAGAGCTGAGAGTAGTATTACACAACTACTGCACTGCTAGATGAAAGCGTTACGAGATTAGGCAACATATTTAATACACAAGAATGCTGTGCAACTTTCTGCAGAGTTCTAAGGCCACAGAGCTGTATGGAAATGACATTTTTATTAACTATGTTTCTCATAAGAAAATATGCAACCGTGTATCTGGTAGCTTGAGATTCCATTCAGAGTCGCTCATCTGGGTCAGCATATGCTAGCTACACAACCCAAGATGGATCATATGCTAAATGAAGGAGCGCCATCGGGGGAATTTTCCAGCATTCACTGGTCTACATTCCTCTTGCACCTGGTGTACTCAGGTGACATGCAGCCAGCTGAGTCCTGGGTCGCTTCTGCTATCTCACTCTCGCAGTGGCAGTCATTACCTTCACACGCGTCTCTGAAACATGTTCGACATTTGCTGTATAGCCAGGCGGCATTATGGAGCCTCAACTCTGACATAACACAAAACAAGCTCTGAGACCATGAGAAATGAGGCTGTAAATGTAGTTCCCAATACTCAGTTTTAAATGAGGTCAATTCTAGCCATTAAAGTATGGAAAAATTAAATTTTCAAGGTGTTTCTGCTTAGATAATATACATGTTAGAAAACATATGCAGTGTTTTTGATAAGGACAGAAAAAAAGGCAGCTTATTTAAACTGTTCATTAGCTTTGCGATTCTACAGAGACGTACAGTGTACGCCAGACCACGTATGAAAGATGAGTTTGTATTGTTCAGTGACTGCTGGAGAAACAACAGCACGGCATGTGATAGCTGGGCTGGGCTGAGGCAATTACACAACGTACAGTAACTTACTGTATCACAGGCCACTGAGTGTGACATGAAGTTGATTTTCTAACCGCTTTCCTTCAGCCCACTTTATTCCCCTCTGAAATATGATTACCTGACCTGCAAATATGACTTGTCCTCAGGGCTGCACGGTATGCTGAGTATGCCCAGGAAAGGGGGAGGATACTGTAGGATACTGTCTATAATATTATAAAATATAATGTACTAAAGCACTCATTTAAATGATATATATACTCATTTTAAAGCTCACTCTATTTCATGCTTTTGGTTTTTTTGGGATAATGACCGGCTGACTTTATATTATCCCTTAAAACATTTATGTCAGTTCTGTAAAGGAGCAACAATTTATTTTGATGGTCCACTTTATACGTCAAACTAAAGTGTACCAGACTTTTTTTACTGTAATGCGTAAAACTGTCCAAATGTGTTTCTGTCAAAGTGAATCAGGTCACGTTTCTCTGTACGTTACTGTACATGACATAGTCAGCTGTAAGTACTGTAAGTCTCATAAATACCAAATCCAGTCATCCCAGCAACACCGGCATGTATTAGTTGCTCAGCTGCTGTATATCATCTTAGATAATCTTGGATAATCTTTTACTTCATTCATTTTTCTCAGTCTCTTATTTTTTTTGGTCATGAATGGGGTCAACCAGCATCTGCAGCTGTCGCCGTACATATAACATATAATTGTCTTTCACTGAGCACAAGTCACTTACAAGTCCTTCCCATAAACAGTGTTAAACAATTCACTGAAGAGCAAACACATCCGAGCTGTTGTCAGGCTGTTACACAGATATGCCCCTGAAGTGATGGTTTTTAAAATAGCAGAAAGAAGCAGAGATAGGGATATACACTAAATGTGGCCAGGGTTGTTTTGGTTAGCTACAGGGGTGTGTGAGCCTGCCCTCCAAATTTGTCAGACGTAATAGCTTTGTCAGTTATGCGACCGCGTCTCACTGTGAGAGCCCGTGGAGGAGATATTACTGTTTAGCTCACTCCATCTTTGAAATGCGACAGGACTGACTTTAATGCAGCCCCCTACTGGCCGAACTGCAGTCTGCGCTTGCAGGAGGTTGGCACTGCATACATCAGCACACTAAGAGAAGGCACTTAGAAAACAAAATAAGCAATTACAAACTATATATATACAGGAAGACAGGTTGGTAAAAATGTTGAATGACTTTTAAAACCAGTAAGACAGCAGTACGTTGAAGGCTGGGAAACCTGCCCAGGGTTTCAGGCCCCAGTGGGTGATGCTTAAACATTGTGCTTTATGCCTCAACGATCTGGTTTACCATAAAAGAAAGTTTAACAGCCCCATTGACTCATGAGCTATAAGGAACGCTTTGTGATCTCCAGTCAGCTGAATACAACAGTTCTTAGCTTAAAGGTGCTGGAAGTGATTTTTACCCAGAAAATGTTCCTCCTACCTGACAGATATCACTGAAATAGGTGTCCTGGGGAATCACACCTGTCTCTGTGACAGCAGTAGGCTTAGCAAATGTAATTCTAACATTTGGGACATTAATGTTGAGCCTATCAGATAGCTGTGAGGTGCTTTCTTCCTGTCAGTCATTTTCAGTGCAGTCTGGTTCATATTAGCACAATGTCTAACATTAATTACAGAACTTTTCATATACAAGCAGTAATGTAAAGACATGAATGCATTTAGCTTTAGAAATGTACTTTTTAATGGATGGGAAATGACATGTTGCTAGCCAGGTTCGAACAGACCTCACCCATAGGAGCACCAAAGCAGGTGCACACATTGCACTACGTCCCAAGTTACTTTTACACTACTAAGCCAATGCACTTCTCTGTATTTATGGTCAGGTGGTGTTTAAAACTTTCGAGAAATGTGTAACAATTATAAAGGGTAAACAGCATAAGAGGTAAAAACAAAGAGGTTTAGTGCCTGTATCTGTCTTACATGGACACTGTGGCTCATGTCTGGAACTGAAATATTAGCTCATTTTTAGTCTTTTCATATTACTGCTGTTGAGCACTGATAACTTTACACTTAACATATGTTATTTATGTTATATCTACATGAGAGAATACATCAAAACCTTATTCACTGTAATTAAGCACTTTACACTCCATGAGTTGTGCTCTACCTGTGTTAAACCTCACAGCTTTAAAATAAAGGTGTGAAGCAGCTGTTTAACATGGGTGATTTTGTTTATCACTTCTGACACATTTTGGGCTGTGATTTGACATCTTGTAGACTGACAACACTGCAGGTACAGATTCATTACAGAAGCTCTAAATGTAGAACCTTTCTGATGTTTTTGACAGCATGCGCTATAAATGTGGTTTACAATCATAGCCAATAATTAATGTCAACAAAAATGTATTGTTATACATGCAGGATAATAAACAAGGCAGAAATGTAGGGTGGATTCAATAATGATGATATGAATCCATGCATGGCATGTATGTCTCTGTGGTTGTAGGTTCAAGAGGACTTGTTGAGGGACTGGTGATGTCACCTGAAAGGGAAGGTCATTTCAGGATTGGAGCAAGTTGTTACATTTCATTAAAAGATTAATAAACATTTGTTTCTTTCGAGTAGCATGATGCATTTACAATAACACCAGGTATGTGTGTCCAGGGAGCAAAGATGGCGAAGAACTTAGGAACTTTAGTGTTCACAAAGGCCCTGGCTGAGAAAAAGAGCTGATTTGTGCATGATCCTGTCTCCAGAGAAGCGACAAAAACAACAGAATAATAACTCTCCACAGTGTGAGCTACACTTTCATCAGTCTGAAGTCCAATCTCAGTCTCATCGGGATGTTCTGCACGTGTCAAGAAACAGTGTTTAAAAACATCTAACTGGAAACCTCTGACGCTCTGAATCTATACATGCAGTAAGACTAATTCTGTTCTTTTTCTTAACTTTATATTAATGAATTGTTTTATCTGTCATGTATAATAAATGTAAAGGGCATGTACTTTTACCAAGAGGTCTGGACATGAAAGAGGGCCTTTTCTTTAAACCTGCTTTTCTGCTCTAAAAAAGATGTTTGGAGAACCTTCAAAGAATCCCTAAATCTAATTTATGAGATCAGTGCTGAGGTTTACCTGACAACTCTCAACATCAAAGTTTAGAGATTAGCATTTTAAAGGTGCCGTGGATCAATCACACCCTGCTGAAGTCTTTCTGTATTCTGCTTGGTCATTGAAAATGTATCATTTGAGAATGTGTCGCTAATGGACTTATGAGCGTTTGCATGTATTATTTTCAAGCAGATGAAGAGGGGGGAACCAGCGCCCGTACAGTTAATTTCAGCCTGTGACCCTTCATAACTCTATCAAGTGCTTCATCTATTTTACCACTTCAAAATGAATACAACTCTCATGAAGTTGCAAGCTAAAAAAAACTAGATTTCAAGACAAGTTACATACTCCACCTGTTTAGTTGTGTGCTACTGTTTGCATTTATATCTCAAGGTCAGCGCTTCATTTTCACGGCTGTAGGGTGTATATACAGACTCTCCTCAGAGACCTCACTCTGCCCGTGAGAAATAAATATGCTTGGCAAAGCTAAATAGATCTGACCGTTAGTCCCCGCGCATATGCTGAGTGACAGCAAACCACTTCTCCATCAAGCAAAACTGCTTGAGGCTCATTACAGGTCCAAACAACGTGCCATTCATTTCTGACACTAAACAAGCACCCAACATCCTGTGGACCTTTCTCTTTTGTGGCAGACAAACAATACACCTGAAAGATGACAAAAAACAAACAGCAAAATCCACTTCACGATAGCTGAGTCTTGTTAACTTGTGCCTGACATGACCGCCAAATATCCAATGGCTGAAATTCAGACTGCGCTTCCTCTCTGCTGTAGTTTTTTGAAATCATGATTTCTTTGGTAAGAGCTGTATCAGGCAATCTGGGGCTTCTTTGTATCTCCGCTCACACCTCTCTGACACATGGACACGTTTTGGCACACACCACAGAAATGTAAATGTCCTTGAATCGTAGGTGTCAGATGGAACCTGTTGTCTTAAATTAAACGCCTCAATTCCCCTGCAACACAGACGTCTGGTGCTGTTAACCTTGTTTTTTAATGATTCCTGCATGTCCAAAAGTGTTGAACACGTTTACTGTATCTGTTGGTTCCTGCTCATCTTCCTCTCACTTTGTGAGTCACTCAGAACTTTCTCTTTTTGCTCTAGTTCTTTATCTCTTGCTGTGTTCAGGCCAGTGGAGACCTCAATAGTTACAGTGGCATGTCTTTACTTAAAATCTCTGCCTCTCTCTCTCTTTTGCTCTCTCTCTCTTTTTGTCTTACTCTCCTCTGACAACCGTCAAGCTTTAAAAGCGAGCTGTGAAAGCAGCACAGGGTAGAAATAGACTCTTTTGTCTCACTTTGATGGGGTGATGAATTTATCTCCAAATAAAAAAGAGGCAGCTTTGCTCACTGGAGATGTTGAAGACAGCTAAAGGAAACTTGCAAGAGAACATCTTACAACATCTGGTGCTGGAGATGTGAGGATGAGGAAACGAGATCTGACGATCGATACTCAGTCCCTCTTTCTTTTGCTTACTTTCTTCATCTCACTCTTTCAAACCATCTGGACTGTGGAGACAATTATCCAACTTGTTCATTTGGTGAAAAGAACATCAGGAGCCAGTGAACCTAACACACTGAGAAACTGCCTTTAATGTCTGAGGAGCTGATGAGCTTTGCAAGACACTCAATTTTTGACTCTCCCTTTCTTGTTTAATTTATAAGAAAATCTCATTAAGTTCAAGTGGTTTTGCTTGCTACAGTTTGGATGAAAGCAAGATGAGATTTGATTCTATTTAAGTTAAACGTAGTACCGCCAAAGAAAATTGCTGTAGCATCTATCCAGAAATATAAATTGTTATATATTATATGAATATTATTATAATGCAAAAGGAAATGACATGAATTGCAAGTGGCAAGCAAACAATTCCAGTGCAAATCATGAGAAATAAATGATAAATAAAGATGCTGCATTGTGTATGTGAGATAATGAGATATAAATGGCAAGTGACTGATACAGTACAAATGGCAAGATGTTTAAATAGAGAAGGTGAAGTAAGTTCACAAAGAGCAAAATATCAAGATTCATAGAATGATAATAATGAGGTAGAATAAATGGCATGTTACTGTTGAAATGCAAGTGACTGTATACAAGAGATAAGGTGGTATAAATGTCAAGTGTCATCACCTCTTTAATGTCACAAATGTCGATTCTGGACACGGACGAGATTAAATGGAGAGCAAATTGAGATGTTTGCCTCTCAGATTTTTCTCTTGAGACAAAACACACCGGAATTCTTTTATTTTACAACCCTTATGAAAATGAACCTTGGTTTTCTGTAGTAAATTCCCATTTGTATAACCACAGTTTCACTACATGATTAAACTGTGGTTGCTGCAGCAAAACGATGGTCAGTTAGTAGTTTAACCATGTTTTTTGTGTTAGTTATAGTCAAACCAAGGTTAAGTTTTGTAAGAGCAGGTCTCAGAATGTGCTTACAGTTTGCAATCAAAGGTCACAGATCTCATTATGAAACCAAAGAAGTTTCTTCAACTCCAAAAGCAAATGACTGTATGAAGTATAATTACTGTAGCAAAAATGCTTATTGTGTTAAACAGCAAGAACACGCTTGGGTTAGACATGGGGAGGGTCAGAGGTCAGAGGTCAGTAGGCTAACAAATGAAGGTAAAACACACACTGGTAAGGCCAAAGTTTTTGTAATACTGCAAAACTGCATGGTGAGAAATCTAATGAGCTCTTCATCCTGCTGTTGGCGGAACAGTAACAGGTAGAGGCTTTTGTTATTAGCTTGAATTTCTGTACTTATAGTGTTTGGAAACTAATTAATTACCTGCCTTTTCATTAGCTTATCTTCAGTGTTTAATGAAAGTTTAAAGACTTAAAACAAGGAAGCACGTGCCATACCAACAGTGACGGCTGTTTACTTCTGCAGGGGAGAAAAAAAATAACCAAACAGGTGCAGAAAATGAGTTTAAACTTAAAAACAAAGCTTTTTTTAAAAACGTATCTTTGAAGGTCAGAGAAAGGTTCATGTAAAACTACATTTTGAGTGATTTTGGTGTAAGAAACATCCCATAAATGAACTTATGGGATAATTAAATATTGCCCTGTGATTTGGGAGACATTGTTCCTCTGTATCTGTATGTCAGATATTTAAATATCAGTCTTAAATATCATATCTAAATGTCAAAAAAGCAACTGTTGCATTTATCGATATGATATTTCCAGCAATTACTTTCAGGAGAATTCTGCTGTCACTAATGAGCACGAGGAGAGACAGGAAAGTTACACTGAGCCATTTGTATTTCTGCTATTCATGAGTCTTTCGCAAAATGAATGTTGCAGTGTAGCTAAATTTGTTAAATGTCACCAGCCCCCTAGTTGGCCCATTTGTTATTACAGTGAAACATTAATATCCTATACTAAACATCATGACAAATTATATATCAACTGAACATGATATATCGCATTGAAAAGCTCTAGGAATGTACTTTTTATGACTCACCATCTTTTGCGAAGGAAACATATATAATTACCTATAATTACCTATACCTATATAACCAAAGTAAACCATGACAAACTATATATTGCTGATATGGTCTAAGATTGTAAAATACATATTTGATCAGTGATATATGATGTCATTTATGATATAAATCCCTTGATTAGTTTGTAAAAACTGCATGCATAAAAAAAAGTTTTTTTTCAAAAATATGAATGAAACCGTACAGTTATATTTTATTATAACAATTAATTTCTAATCTTATTAGGACAAACCTAAAAGATCTTAGACTCTAGAATACATGTTTGATCTGATAAGATTGTGTCTTATCCTATTTTGGAAATCTGTACTCAGTTCGGATCTACAAGCAATAAATCATTCAAGACAATGTAAGCAGGCATACATTAGAACGCCTCGGGTCCTCACACAACATTTGTTTGGTGCATAATGCAGCAAAGAAGAGCAATTTACGTGTCCATAATCTATGGGTTCTTACATTTCTGCTCGGCTGGTGGGCAAGAAATTCTTTAGCAGAATCAATCACTCGGGGTACTTGTCTATAAACACCATCCCTCATTTTCATGCTGTTTGTTTTATTTAATTCCCTCTGGCTTTCCTTGTTGGCCAAAGTGTAAAAGATAAACAAATGCCAAGCCAATCTCTAATGTATGAATAGGCTAATATTTCCATGCCACTTGAGAAGAGTAACCAAATTAAAGGAACAGTTCGTTTTCTCACTGATGAACAGATCATGGAGGTTCTTCACTAAACGTTCTGTTAGCGCTCTCGAATAAAACATGGCGCCCACTGATGTCAAACACGAAGCAATGCTTTAAACAGCAACATGTCATTTTTGGTAAAAAAAACAACAACAACAAAAATTTCTGTCTATTTGACACCAGAGGATGACGGAAACATGTTAGCTGGCTAGGTCTTATGAACTTGGTTAGCAATAACAAATGTAAATACCATGACAGCAGTCACATCATTAGCATTCATCATGGATGGGAAAGCAGCATCATTTGTACATCATCTGTTGACCAGAACCAATTAATATTAAACTCCTAAACAAGCTAACAGAGGTGTTACATACAGATTAAGCACAAATAATAAAAATCACTCATTTTAGCGCAGAAGATCTGTGAGGGGACCGTAAACATCTCTCTGCTCTATTTCTCTCTCTGCTCTATTTCTGCTGTCCTTGTAAGCACAGCTCTGACAATAAGCCCCATCGCTGGAGATCAGTGCCGTCTGTACTGTAAATCCCTTTGCTTGTCTGACGAGTGTCTGAGGGGGTCTGTTCAACCCCCTCCCTCGCTCTCCACCCACACCATTGAAGAGCTCCCAAACCAGAAGACAATTAATGTGGCATCACATTTGCATCCACAGATGCTGCAGTCAGTAATCATTTAAAACTTAATGAAATCTGCCAGCAGCTGAGAGAGAGAGAGTGGAACCTTATCAGCGCTTCCACAGTGGCACCAGTTAAAACTCAAAGGGTGCAGAAAATATGAGTGAAATATGGATTCTCTTTTTCAAGATATTCTGTGTCATATCTGGACTCTCAGGAGAAAGGCATGCTGGGTAAAACTTCCTGGATTCAGGGAAGCTGTTGATCTGTGATTGTGGGGTGATTTTTAATCTCACAGAGTTTGGGTCTGGATGCTCGCTAACATTGTATTTCAGATTATCGGCTGCATTTGATGCCATGATAATTCTGGATTTCTTCTAGAGCAGCGGTTATCAGCTGCTTTCATCATTGAACATTCAATGACGAACAATTCAATTCGAAATTATTTCTATAGCACGTTTCACAATTTTTGCATTGTTGCAAAATATATTAAAAGACAAAAAAAATTATATAAAACAGGAAAAGTATAAAATCCATGTCCATGTTTTATGTTTATAAAGCTAAACTTTGCAACTATAGCAATTGACTGTAAAATTTTCAATTTCGATGCACACCACTCATTTACATTTACTTTCGTATGTAAATACGGTTGTCAAAATTTTGCAGCATGTGTACGAGCCCATTGTGATAATGACCAATAAACTACAATCAATCTACTCAACAAATTATCACAATTTCTACAAATGTATAACAGACCAAAATTCAACACCAAAAAAACTGACATTAAAAATAATAATAATTATAACCAGAGATTTAAACACTGAGCTAAATAAGTTAAATATTCTTCTTTATTTTCTTGCTTGGGTAAGACTTTAAATGACAGACAGACAGAAACACACATCAATAAAGCGTAGTCTTTTGCCCCTAACATGCAAAACGTGCCACACTGTTGCAAAAATGTCAGTCAGCCCCTATTTTCAGCCCCATTTATAATGTATTTCCAACATGGAAAGTGGCAATTACTGACAGTGTGAAAGAGAGAAAGGGAAAAGGGCAGGTGCTTAAAAGAATTATTATTGGATGTGCAATTACCCATCATTCCACTTTCCTAGGAAAATATCAGCAAAGCATCCAGACTCGCTGTTATCAATCACCACCACTGCTCATCCCTCTCTCTCTCCTCTGATCTGAAAGCAGTAGAAACATCTGACAGCTGCATTAAAGAACATACAGCCGAGAGGCAAATGGAGAGTCATAGGTGAAAAGATGAATATAAGGGCATTTACCCACAGTCAAAAGAAGGTTCAGGAAAATGGAAGACCTGTATCAGCTTCACACTGGGAGAAGCTCTCAGATACTCTCTCATCTGCATGTTCTTGATGTTCAACCTGGTGGTCCAGCCCTTAACATCTGCCTGAGTGAACCACAGGTGGTGGGGTCTGGTATCCATGGTGACAGACAGAAAGAAAATTGTAATTCAGGTCCTATTTACTGTTTGCCTATTCATGTCTTATTGAGGGTTGATAAGTACCAAGAACATACCCAGGTCCCCAAAAAACATGCCAGAATTTGAAAAAATGACTTGTAGCCTTTAATCCATGTATATTATCTTTGACAAATCGATCTATATGCTTGTGTACTGCTAAAATTTGACAAAATAATGGCAGAAAAAAACACTTTAGCAGATATGCACATATGTTTCTCTCTCAAGAAGATGCACCAAAATTGCTTGTGTTGCGGATTCTGTTTGTCGCTCTCAGCTCAACAGTTTAGTGACTGTGTATTAATCTTCTTTAAATGCTTCCTGCACAGCAGAGGATCTACATACAAGCCAGAGGAGCAGGAAGAAGCTGCAGTGATTACAGTGAGAGAAGTGTGAGTTCAGCTTCGCCGTCAGCTTCACACTGCTGGGCACATTGTTTTGAAATCACACCTCAAAGACACGAGGGCTGTTTCTCTGGGAAGAGTGTGAACGAGTCAAATGATCTTCATCTGGTTATGATGTGATGAACAACACTGAGCACCGTTTATTTAGATCCACATGAAGCCTCCAGACACGAGGAGAAATGACAAACTCAAGCACATTTTCATCTCCAATGTACATGTTACAGATTCATGCACCTATTTGTTGAATACAATTATACAACATTATCTTATGCTTGTCTGTCTTTTTTAAAAACATGGATAATATATAAAATATTTTTAAAGCTGCTTTATATTGTGTACATGATCTTTCCCTTTTAAATTACAAGAAAATACAGTGTTATAAAATGAACTAAGTTGTGTAAATCAATGATCATATAAAATTATGAATGATTCATATCTTTATTACTGGTTTATTGTTGGCAACACTATTAGTGCAGTAGTGTTCATACTGTAGGGTCTAGATATAAACCAGTAACCCTACAGTATGTAGTAAACTTATGTATGCTTTGTTTACAAGTGGTGTATTATCATCATTCTGAGATCTGACTGACAGTTTTTACCTTGTGGATGGATCAATTGCAAGGTTGCCAAATTTGCATAACAAAACCAGCCCAATGGCCAATCAAAACTAGCCCAATGACCCTATCCCAAACACCCAAACTATTTCAATACAAGCATTTCTAGACCAATATTATTTAACTAATATGTCAAACCTTTAACCCACAGAAGACAACCCATGGCTAACATGCATAAGCAGCCTAATTCTGCAAGAAGACTTGGCAACACTGAGCAATTAAAACATCCCCTGACTAACAGTGAAGAAGTCAAATCTATGGATCAGAACATCACTGAACTGAGAGATGATTCTTCTGATTTGGGTCAATAAGCAACAAACTAAGAACCATCCAGAGCTTTGGGAATCACTCATCACATCCTAAAACTGAAAGCACCACTTTTGTTTTAATAAGAATGTTTAAAAATTAATGTCATCATATAAAGTTATTCATTAATTTTCTTTTTTTAATTAAACGCTAATACAATTATAAATATTAAACATCTTGTTCAAAGCCTTGAGTTGTGTAAATCCACCACAATATTACAAATAGAAATGTTCTCCAGAACATTACCCCTCATATCTATTTAATTAAATTTAATTAAAGTAATACTGTACTCATTGCTCAGAGGAACAGCACATCCTGCTCTCCCACCTGCTGGACAGGGGTCAGAACAGACCCCTGATAATCATCTTGGGTGCGAGAGGGGCTGATGTATCGGGTTTAGAGCATGTGTTCTCCTTTAAAGCCCTGTGTGATGTAAGCTGAAATGACAGCCATCGAATCACACCTTTAATGGGTTTTTGAAATATACTTGCAGAAATATGTTATTTGGTTAAACTCACCATAGTTTAGTTTAATATGAGCATTTTAAAATTGTGAAAATGGACTAACGATATCAACAGATTAAGTCCTAATACAGAGAACCTTGTTTCTAAAACAG